>SZWC01022621.1:0-42615 GCA_023375785.1 Penium margaritaceum
TCGGAACTGCCCGGTCGTCCGCGTTGGCAGCAGCAGCAGCCTCGCGCAGGCAGCAGCAGCAGCCGCCGCGCTCCGCAGAGGCGGGTGCAGGTGGGGTGGGAGTAGGCGGCGGCGTGCGCCGTGCTAGACGCGTTGATAGGACCGACTGATCGGACGGTTTGTGTTCGCCCGGCATGGCCCCGGTGCGATGCTGGCCGTGGATTGTGTAAGGTCAAGGTTGATTGGTGGTTCGGCACAGGAGGTCGAAGGTGCATTCGGAGAAAGCCTCCGTTTGCTCGTTGCCGCCGGCACGGAAGTGCCATTCAAGCATGGAAACTCCCCTAAGGTTTGGCATGCCCAGTTCAGAACATTTTGAGTTGTGCAAGTGGTTGGCTCTCAGGACCTTTTCCTCTCCTTTCCTTTGCTCTCAACTCTCCGCAGTGGAAGAGTTAAAAGTTGGGTACCACACTGTTGTTGTGCCCGCCGGTGTGTGATTGGTGCATTGGCCTGGCTCGGGAGTGGGATGTGGGAGATTGTTCACCTTGTTTCTCCTTGTTTGGAAGTAGCTGTTCTGCTTCACTTCTGGGTCACATAAACACTGACGTTTCTGAAGTCCCATCTCGAAGTCACCCTCAAAGCCAATACAACGCCTTTGGCACCAACCTCGGTCATCATGTAGGTGTGACAACCTAGTGGACTGTTGTGAAGTCATCCAGCGGGCTTGTGCAAAAATGGACTGGTTGGCAAGAGGTGTCTTTGAGGCCACAGGAAGTTTCTTTGTTACCAGGAACAAGGCGTGAACATGGAACCAATTGAGGTGGCAAAAGGTGGTGACCTGAGTTGTTTGACAGAACAGTGGTAAACGCATTACCGCTTGGGGATGAAACCTTGTCGTGAAAAATCAACGAAGGTGGGTCAAACCATGCCAAGGACCATTGGGTAATGTTTTATGCCAAATAGGTATTGAGACATTAGGTTGTGGAATTTCCAAGCCAAAGGGTCCAAGGTGCCTTTGCTTCAGAAAGTCTTGCCTGGGCACGGAGCAAGACCTGCCTTCTTTTCTTAGGCAAGACCCAAGCTAGCATAATAGGACCTTTGAGCAAAGATCAAGATGATACCCAAGATGGGGAGACTATACTGGGGGGTTTAGCAGAGTCTTCGTCAGAAGGGGCCTGAGTGCGATGAGCTTGGTCTCGGGAGTTATTGGTCTTGATTGTAGGTCTGTCGCTGAAGAAACTATTGGTGGGGAGTGTGAAACCATGCAAGTGACCTCTTGACTTCACCCACACGCACTACCATGCAGAGAATGTACGAATGCCCAAATGAGCATGGAGTTCCTACCATCGGTTTAAAACCCGAGTGGTCGGGCCCGACCTCGTCGGTGGCGTCAATGCTCCATTTGTGGGTGCCCTTGTAAACCGTGCCAACTCTCAATCTCCCCACTCACTCATTGTCTTTGGCATTTCTTCGATAAGTCATCTCTCATTTCCACATCCATGGCGTCGTTGCTAAGTGTGTGTGCCTTTTTGTCACCCTCACGCAAAGGGCAAAGCCCAGTAGGACAAATGGCCACCATGAACATTCCGCATTTTGCTGTATGGGCTTTGAGTTGTCAGGGAGCTTTGTGTAGCGACAGCCTTCTAGCTTGTGCTGATGGTTCTCCAGTGGCTACCTTACTCCCTCTGTAATACGTATGGTGCATTATGGCAGCTCAGTTTATGCGTACATGCTTTGTAGAGTTTTCTCGGTGGTCGAGACCCGGGTACTTGGTGATTTGTACCGGTACCTCGGGAGACCCCATAGAAATACACTGCATAGTATGTGATTGGTGATGCACTCTTTCCATGGTTGAGACCCGGGTACCAGGTGGTCTGTTCCGGTACCTCGGGAGACCCACCACTGAATGGTCTAGTTTTATGGGCCTCTTGTCAGACGTGTGTAATTTGCATGTGGCTGAGACCTGGACGCCCGGTTACATGTTCTGGCGTCTCGGGAGGCCTAAACTTGTCTTCCCTAGCTAGTTGGTGATGCTGGCGTAGATTTTGGATATGTTTGGGGTGTATCGCATGTTTTCCCGTCGGTCGAGACCCGCGCACCCGGTTGACTGTTCCAGTGCCTCGGGAGACCTCCATTGTTGTTCTCATGCTCTATGCCATTCATGTTCCCCGTTCCTGCCTTTTGGTGCGACGGGGATGACGGGGCCTGGTGGACTAGCCGCCAGTCCTTAGTACATAAGCCCTCAGCAGGGCTCATTGTACTCTCTCCTTTATTCTTAATTAATTCGTTCCAGACTTAGCCAAATCTTGGCGCTGTACTTCTCCTACTCACACCCAGAGCTAATGTCTCATCCAGCATGGGCCTGCATGATCTAGACTCATTTTAGCATGGTATCAGAGCGTAAGGGGGGGGGGGGGGGGGGGGGGGGGGGGGGGCGTGTGAGCAACAAAGCAATAGAACAGACTGGACACGCAGCTGAGGTGCGCCACATGGTGCCACGCAGGCATAAGAGTACAAGAAGCAACAAACGTGCATGCGACAGCAGCACATGTATCTACAATCGCATCGAGGATGTCCTCCAATCAGCTTTAAAGTTAGAGCCAATTGGAAGACTACCGGGTGCTGCCATGACTCCTGCTTAGGTGGCAGAAGCAAACAGCACCCACCGGCAGCAGCGACCCCACTCATTTTCTTCGGGTGGGCCACGTGTGTTGTGAGTGAACGCGGTAACCCGCGTGCCAAGCAGCGTACGAGCAGCCGGCACAAGCGGCGTGCAAGTAGCGTACAAGCAGCACGCACAAGTAGCGTGCAAGCAACACGGAAGCAACCGGCACAAGCGGAGCACAAGCAACAGGTAGCAGCAGCGCAACAGTGAATATAGGAGCTTGCAGTAGCAAGCAGCCACAGCCACGCTTTGATCAATAAGTATCTGGCGGCATGATAGCAGCATACAAGCAGCTTGCCAGCAGCCCCCAAGCGTCAAGCCTGCGTAGCGTGCTAGCCGCGTGTCTTAGTAGCTGCACTGCATCAGCAGCGTCTGGTGGCTGGCAGCTTTATGTAGCAGCAGCTGCGTGCATTGCGCAGTGCGCGGCAGCAACCGTAGCATTAGCATTGGCACTGGCATTGCGTAGTGTGCATTGCGTGACTATTGGCAGTAGCACCAGCAGCGTGCGCGTCTGGCAACTACCGCTATCGCAGTAGTTGCCACTTGTCGTTACCCTGCTCCTTTCTTGCTTTCTCTCTCGCTTCCTCTCTCGCTTATCTCCCTCAACCCACAGCCCCTCTTGTTGGCTCTCTCTGGCTCTCGTTGGCTCTCTGTGGCTCTTGGTGACTCTCGCTCGCTCTCGCTGACTCTCGCTCGCTCTCACGAACTCAACCTGTCGCAGTCCCGCTGACGTCATCGCCGTCAACACATCGCAGAGGCGAAAGCCACCGACGACTTTCGCATTGGTGTAAAATCACCCATGCGATCGTGGGTGGTTGCCGGTCATCACCTATTCCTCTCGCTGGATTTGACCCGACCACATCAACAAAAAGAAATAGGAAAACAAACTAGGCCACTGGGGCATTCGAGATGCCTGGGCACTCGATCACCCAAAGGGGGAGAGGACACTCCTGTAACTTTTCCTCTAGAACGACGATTTCCTTTACATTTTTTGTTTTCCTCCTTTTTAGCTCAAGCACGTCTACCGTGCATCATAGTTCTTCTTTCTTTTTTCCCAGATTAACCGATTCCTGGCTCTTGCCCCTCATCTTTGAATGTATTAGGGACAGTGATAGCACCTCTTACCCCCATCATATCTCACCGTCTCTCTCGGCACGACGTTGCCATCGCCAGGGCTACCTCTTGGCCCCTACCTCACAAACTCGGCTTGTCGTCATCGAGCCTGTTCACTCGGAAGAGTGGAGGTAATACGACGATGCAGTTCAAAGGACACCTAGCTAGTGCTCCCGTGAACGTACTGGGTGATACTGGAGGAGACGACTCCTTTGTTAGTCTTAGCTTTACGCGACAGATGGGCCTTAAGTAGGAGCCATCGGATTGCGTAGTTGTCGTCGGCGATAACCGTATAGTACCTATGATCGGTACCTATAAGGCAAAAATTTGTACTCAAGGTTATACACAGAGTGTCACGTTGAAGGTGCTCAACCTTCTTGACCCATTTGACGTGGTGCTAGGCGATCCCTGGCTCCGCGAAAACAAAGCTCTGATGTGCTTTGAATCAAGGCGCTTGATACTTCAAAAGTGACAGCGTTGCTGTACGCTGATTCCAAGTACGGAATTGTCACCGACTCGACTCAAAGTCCATGCCAGCTTGTCTGCAATGCAGGTCAAGAGACGTATTTGACAAGGTTGTCGATACATCTTGGCTCATCTGCAGAAAGTGGAGGATGACGTGAATGAAGACATGCCACAAGAGATAGAATCCCTATTGGCGGAGTTCTCAGATGTATTCCAAGACCCACCGGCTGGACTTCCACCAGAAAGACACATGGGCCACACAATTCCGCTGCAACCGGAGGCGACTCCTCCGTTCAGACCCGTGTATCGCCTTAGTCCAGCAGAAAGGCGAGAGGCCAAACGCCACATCAAAGAGTACCTTGCAAAAGGGTGGATCGACCCAGTAGCTTGCCGTTCCAGTGCGCCGATGCTTTTTGTGAACAAAAAGGATGGTGGTTTACGCATGTGTGTGGATTACCGGGCGTTGAACGAGCTGATGGTGAAAAATCGATTCCCCTTACCGCGGATTGAGGACCTTTTTCACCAACTCCAAGGCGCAAAAGTGTTTTCGTCCTTGGATGTGTCTCAAGGGTACCATCAAATCCGGAATACAGAACATGATGTGTCCAAAACCGCATTTGGAACGCACATGGGACACTATCAGTTCCGAGTGTTATGTTTTGGACTTACAAATACCCCGGCAACCTTCCAAGGAGAAATGAACCGAACATTCGCCAAGCAACTCAGACAATTTGTCTTGGTTTACCTGGACGACATCCTGGTTTTCTCCAGATCAATGGAAGAGCACATAGAACATCTGCGTGAAGTTCTCGCAATCCTTCGGGAACAAAAGCTCTATGCGAAAGTGAGCAAGTGCAAGTTTGCACAAGATGAGCTAAAACACATCGGACACATCGTCGGCAAGGACGGCATCCGTGTCGACGCACAAAAGGCCCAAGCCGTTGTGGACTGGCGACGCCCCGAAAATGTTGGGCAGATTCGGTCTTTCCTCGGCCTTGCAAACTACTTTCGACGGTTTATGCAAGGGTATTCGACCCTAGTAGCACCACTAACCAGGCTCACGCAAAAAGAAGTGCGTTGGGAATGGACATCTGATTGCGAGAACGCTTTTCTCAAAGTCAAAGAGCTTCTATCCACAGCGCCCGTCCTGGCTCTTCCGGATCCATCGCAACCGTGGGAGGTGCGATGTGATGCGACGGTAGTAGGAATCGGAGCCGTCCTCATGTAGAACGGTCACCCAGTTGCGTATGAGAGCCGGAAGCTCATCCTCGTGGAAATGCGGTACACGACTGGGGATCAAGAGCTCCTTGCGGTAGTACACGCTTTCAAGATGTGGCGTTGCTACCTCGAGGGTGTTGAAGGGGGTGTGACGGCCGTGACCGACCAAAATCTATTGGTGTTTTTCCAAACGCAACCAAACCTGTCAAGACGACAGGCGCGTTGGAGCGAATACCTAAGCTGATTCTCGTTCACATGGGAACATCGGCCAAGACGCATCAATGTGGCCAATCCACTAAATCGACAGCTTGTGGAAGATAAAGCAACCACCGAGGTCGGTGGGTGTTTTATGGCCATTGCAATAGCAACAGTTTAATGACCAGATCCCCCTACGTCTCTGCGGCAACCACCACAAGAGATCATCCATTACAACGGTTTTGTAAAGAGGATCCGTATGGGATACTGTGTGGATTCTTGGTTTCAAGACTCTCAAAATCTGGACAAGTACAGCTTGGTGGAGGCCGTACGAATCTTCTGGCACAGAGAACTCGTTGTGCCAAACTTGGGAGACCTTCGAGCAAAGGTTATCTCCCAGTTCCACAACCCGCCGGTCGCAGGTCATGTGGGACCCCAAAAGACCGGAAAGGCACTCTCGGACCACTATTGGTGGCCAGGATGGAGTGTCGATGTCTGTAAGTATTGCATGACATGCGGCCCATGTCTTCGGAATAAGGCTAGTAACAAGAAGCCTGTTGGACTCCTCCAACAGCTTCCCATTCTTGAGACTCCATGGGAGTGCGTCACCATGGACTTCATTACTGGTCTTCCGGACACGGCCCGTGACCACGATTCAATACTAGTGGTTGTGGATCTTTTGACGAAGATGACACACTTCGTTCCTACAACCACTGACGTGACCTTGCCATGCATGATTCGGACGAATTCCTAGTACCGGCAGAGTTTGCGGTGAACAACTCGGTGAACGAGTCCACACAGTTCACACCATTTGCGTTGAACAGTGGTCGGTATCTAGTGGTACCCTCTTCATTAGTGAAGAGTGGGAGTACAGAAGGACAGGTTCCTTCCGCTCAAGCCTTTGCCGAGCACATCGACTCCTCGTTACAGGAGGCGAAGGGTCACCTTCAAGCAGCTCGGCAGCGACAAAAGGCATATGAGACGAGCACTTTGTCACCGATGTCAAACGAGACCTCCCGGCGACAAAGGTCGTCGGGAGGTCTCGTTTGACATCGGTGACAAAGTGCTACTTAGCACTAAAAACCTTCGGCTGAAGTCGCTAGGGGCAAGAAAACTTCTACCGAAGTGGATTGGGTCGTTTCCCATTGGGGCACGCATCGGGCCAGTTGCATACCGATTACTACTTCCGCCGAGTATGAAGATACATGACGTGTTTCATGTGAGCATGCTGGCTCCATACACGACAAACAGAACCGTTCAACCAGCGCCAACAGTCCTTGCTGCCGACGACGAATACGAGGTCCTTTGCCTACTCCAGCACTGAGAGCGTACTCTTCGGTCGCGCGTTGTTAGGGAGTATTTTGTTCATTGGGCCGGTTGTGGACTTGAACATAATTCATAGGAGCCCGAATCTCGGTTGCCCATAGGGGTGGTCAACGAATACTGGAGCGAGCTTGCAGCTTGCACTGATAGACGCGTGGCAAAAGGTACCACCTGAACGCGAAGAAAGTGAACAACTTTCCCACGGGGCAGCAATCATGGACAGCGACCATAGGAGGTTGGGGGCGTCCAACATGGTTTTCGCGCGGACGCTCGAGCCTAAAGGGGGGAGGCCACTAGCCGTGCT
This sequence comes from Penium margaritaceum, assembly GCA_023375785.1. Taxonomy (NCBI): domain Eukaryota; kingdom Viridiplantae; phylum Streptophyta; class Zygnematophyceae; order Desmidiales; family Peniaceae; genus Penium; species Penium margaritaceum. The sequence goes on from SZWC01022621.1 coordinate 7,260, forward strand.
GACCTACAAGATGCAGCTTAGGTCCAAGTACCATGCACATGTTCATGTCTATCTGGTGATTGAAGTTATTAGTTTTCTTTCACAATGTTGATGACTCACCAACTGACAATCATGCTTGTTGTTCATGAACCGCGACGGTTCATAACAAGTAGGGAGGAATGTTGCGGAAGGGCCAGTTCATCCCTCCCTCCTCGCTGAAGCGAGGGGTGGTTACGCACCACCCCTTGCGTCAGCAGGGGCTGGCCGGCGGACAGCATTTCGCTGGCCGCCGGCCAGCTCGCTACCGGCCGGCTGGACGGCCGACGGCTGGCCAAGTGATTGGCCGGCCACCGGCTGACCAGCCGCCAGCCGCCGATCGCGGCCCCAGCCCGATCCATGGCTGAGGGCCCACGAGGGTCTCGAGGGCGAGGCCTCGTGGCCTCGTGCCCTCCCCCCCCCTTGCCCTCCTTGCAAACGAGCAAGCGAGGACGAGGGATAGGGGGAGCGAGGGTGAGGACAAGAGAGCTGGCGCGAAATCGTAAGCGTGCCTCGCATGCGATGATTTCGCGCCAGAACGGCAAAACGGAAATCAAAGTTCGTTTGCAAAAAACTTTGACACAAAATGAACGAAGTAACGTGTGCGAACCCACGAGTTCGAGGTAAAAACCCCCAGTTTGGGTCCCAAAACCAGGGGTAAGGTTAAAAACGGAAATGGGCCTCCGGAGACTCGAAGCATACGAGTCTCCATTCTCTGGGTCATTGATGACGATTACCCCTCAGTCCTGCAAAGGGGGTAAACCCCTGATACGGACTGAGAACGCCATTCGGCGAACTCCGACGACGACTTCAGAGCAGGAGCTGGAGGTTCGACCTGTTACAAGTCAGAATCAGCTGGAAAAATGAAAGTGAGGAGTTATGGCTACCTAAACTCAAGCAACGTCTACTCTAATCCCTGATACCAACAGTGCCTGAATATCATGAGACTTGGACCCTAGGCATGACACAGCGCTGCAAACGCAACAATGCAGTCAGACATGGCGCTGGACATGTGTAGGAAGCATATGCAGCGAGAGTGCATATGTTGCCAACTACCGAGGTGGTCTGCCAATGGAGATGAGCACAAAGGAGAGAGGGGGCTCCAACAGAATGGGTGTAGGCCTCACCGGACGTCGGTTCCACCGGACGACATTCCACCAGCTTCGCGTCCCACCGTTAGTCATTTGCACGCTAATGCACACGAATCGGGAGGACACAACAGAGTACAAGTGAGAGATGTAAGATTAAAAACTAACAGATATCTCGTCAAGTGGCACGGCTACAACATCGAGCAAAAGAGCTGGGAGCCCCACGACAACCTTAGACATGTCGATCACCTCATTGACGATTACAATCGCCGTCCCTGAGCCACATCTACATGCGCGTTGGGACATCGTGACAAAATGGGGGGGGAGGGTTATGTACCAGATGTAAATGAGTCCCTAATCTTCCCGAATGGGCATTTCTTTTATTACACAAATAGCCCACCGTGTCGCGTGAACCGCAATACTCACTTTGACGGTCGAGGGCAAAATCGTTGCTGTCCCGCCTCCAGTATATGTTCCCGTACCTTGCGACAGATTCGACCACTCTCGCGAGCCTACAAAGAGAAGGACCATGACCTTTCGGTCGACTTCTTGACACACACACACAAATCTGGATTCATTAAAGATGCACGCGCATCTTTAGCGTCGATTCTCAAAGACCCCCGACTTCTCAATGGACCTTGTCGAATCTGACCACTCACAATGCAAATCCGCATGCGTTGCCCAACAATCAATCCAACGCCCTGGACTATTCTTATTCATAACTTGACACTTGTATTGTAACGGAATCGACGGAATCCTTGGCCAACCAGGCCAAAACCGCGGTACTTGAGGGTCTCCGACCCTCAAGCCATTCCGTCTTAGCGCCCACAGTCCCAGGTGACCCCGCTTGAGCCACGCGCTCCTTCGACCGGTCGGCGTGGAACTGCCGCGCTAAATCCCCCCCCCCCCCCTCATTAAGAGTGGGAGCCGTCTCGGCATCTACGGTAATCCCAACGTGGGATTCGAGCCGTGGAGCTCTGATACCAATGTAATGGATTCGACCGAATCCTTAGCCGACTAGGCAAAAACCGTAGTACTTGAGGGTCTCCGACCCTCAAGCCATTCTGTCTCACCGTCCACAGTCCCAGGTGACCGCGCTCGAACCACGTGGCTCCTTCGACTGGTCTGCGTGGCCCTGCCACGCTACATGTATGTATGTGTTCGATCATTTGGACACTTGTCATCAAAGCATACTTACCGCTCATTGTAAATTTCTCAAGTGTCTCAATATCGAAATCATGATATGCCGCTCAATATTGAAATCATGTCTTCTCCACCCCTGCACCCTCTAAGTCTAATTAGAGTGAGACCCTCGACCCTGCCAGCTGGGACCTCTGGCAGCCCCAAGGAGTGTGAGGTGAGACTGATTTGCCCTTCTCACACTACTCCGAAGCTCGTGAGTGACAGGTATTGGATAGTGTATGAGTGAGTTTTGCACATGGTAGCTAATTCAGCCTCATCCTCTTTTCCTTGCTCATGCTCTCACATCCAAGGCCACTCTCAAGTCTAGCCATGACATGACTGTTCTCCCAGGATCGTTTGAGCCAGGGGGGGACTTACTGTTCTCTACAGCCGACGGTCTTGTAGCCTACTGGATGCAGGGGGAGTGCACCTATCTGGGCACACTGGTGTTTGATTTCATGTTCCCAGGATTCACCTGTTGAGGGGGAGTGTGTTTATCTCCCCAGTTCGTACCCTTGTTGACAGCTCTTATAGCCCAGGGGGAGTGTTGGTGTATGGGCTTTAAGCTGTCAAGGAGCCTTGTGTACAGACAGCCTTCTAGCTTGTGCTGATGGTTCTCCACTGGCTACCTTACTCCCTCTTTGATGCGTATGGTGCATTCTGGCAGCTCAGTTCATGCGTACATGCTTGGTAGAGTTTTCTCGGTGGTCGAGACCCGGGTACTTTGTGATTTGTACCAGTACCTCGGGAGACCCCATAGAAATACACCGCATAATATCTGATTGGTGATGCACTCTTTCCATGGTTGAGACCCGGGTACCAGGTGGTCTGTTCCGGTACCTCGGGAGACCCATCACTGAATGGTCTAGTTTTGTGGGCCTCTTGTCAGACGTGTGTAATTTGCATGTGGCTGAGACCCGGACGCCCGGTTACATGTTCCGGCGTCTCGGGAGGCATAAACTTGTCTTGCCTAACTAGTTGGTGATGCTGGCGTAGATTTTGGATATGTTTGGGGTATACTGCATATTCTCCCGTCAGTCGAGACCCAGGCACCCGATTGACTGTTCTAATGCCTCGGGAGACCTCCATTGTTGTTCTCATGCTCTATGCCATTCATGTTCCCCGTTCCTGCCTTTTGGTGCGACGGGGATGATGGGGCCTGGTGGGCTAGCCGCCAGTCCCCAATACATAAGCCCTCAGCAGGGCTCATTGTACTCTCTCCGTGATTCTTAATTCATTCGTTCCAGACTTAGCCAAACATTGGCATTGCACTTCTCCCACTCACACCCAGAGCTCATGTCTCATCCAGCATGGGCCTGCATACTGTAGAATCATTTTAGCATGGTATCAGAGCGTAGGGGGGGACGTGTGAGCTCACCTAAATGGGAGTCAAAGCAGCAGAACTGACTGGACACGCAGCTGAGGTGCTCCACGTGGAGCCACGCGGGCATAAGAGTGCAAGAAGTAACAAACGTGCATGTGAGAGCAGCACACGTGTCTGCAATCGCATCAAGGATGTCCTGTAATCAGGTTTTAGGTTAGAGCCAATTGTAAGACTGCCGGGTGCTGCTTCGACTCCTGTTTAGGTGGCAGAAGCAAACAGCACCCACCGACAGCAGCGACCCCACACATTTTCGTCGGGTGGGCCGTGTGTTGTGAGTGAACGCGGTAACCCGTGTGCCAAGCAACGTGCGAGCAGCGAGCACAAGTAGCGTGCAAGCAACGCGCAAGCAGCCGGCACAAGAGGAGCACAAGCAGCACGTAGCAGTAGCGCAGCAGTGAATATAGGAGCTTACAACAGCAAGCAGCCAAAGCCACGAATAGATCAATAGGTATCTGGCGGCGTGATAGCAACATACAAGCAGCTTGCCAGCAGCCCCCAAGCGCCAAGCCAACGTAGCGTGGCAGTCGCGCGTCTATGTAGTTGCGCTCAGCATCAATAGCGGCACCTGGCTGGTAGCGTTATGCAGCAACAGCAGCATGCATTGCGCAGTGCGCGACAACAGTAGCAGAATTAGCACTGGTAGTGGCATTGCGCGTGTGGGTCCAACACGATAGCAGTAGTTGCCACTTGCCGTTTCCATGCTCCTTTCTTGCTTCCTCTCTCGATTCCTCTCTCGCTTCTCTCCCTCAACCCATAGCCTCTCTCTCGCTGGCTCTCTCTAGCTCTCGCTAGCTCTCTCTGGCTCCCGCTGGCCTCACTCGCTCTCACTGACTCTCGCTCGCTCTCATGGACTCGAACTCTTGCAGTCCAGCTGATGTCATCACCGTCGGCACTTTGCAGCGGCGAAAGCCACCCACGACTTTCGCGTGGGTGCAAAATCACCCACGCAATCGTGGGTCATCACCTATTCCTCTCGCCAAAATTTGATCCGGCCACGGAAAAACTAGGAAAACAAACTAGGCCACTGGGGCAATCGAGACACCTGGACACTCGATTGCCCGAAGCAGGGGAGGACACTCCCCGTAACTTTTCCTTCAGCACGTCTACTATGCATCATAGTCATTTTTTCTTTTTTTCCCAGATTAACCGATTCCGAGCTCTTGCCCCTCATCTTTGGATTTATTAGGGACAGTGATAGCACCTCTCAACCCCATCATAACTCACTGTCTCTCTCGGCACGATATTGCCATGGCCAGGGCCACCTCCTGGCCCCTACCTCACATAGGCAATTTCTACATTGCCTCTTGATGGTGTTCTGCACTCTCACCCTCCTCATTGGCGACCCTCAGAGCCCCTGACGTCGCAGCCTGGACCACCTCCACGTGGTCATCCCGACCTTGTGCACCCGTGGTCAGTTTCTACACCGCCGGGACACAGCATTTCCCACGGTCACTCCCATCACGGGTTGCCTTCTCGCACGGTGATCACACCGCCGGCACCACCACCTCAAGGTGGTGCTGGCCATTCACTTCTGTGGTCGGTCTCTTCACCACCGGGAGAGAGTGTTCCTTTCCCCCTACCGTGTCATCAGCCCACTGGCACTCTGATCCGGCCTTTGGCATCACCCTTTCCTGGGTATCCTCACCAGCTACCTCTGTGGACGGCATCTACTCCGACCGAAGCCGGCCCTCTACACGCCTATGGGTATCATCAGCCTGACGGCTTGGTGCCCGGACCACCTCCACTTAGTACTCAGCCTTCTCCATGGTCCCCCTCGTCACCACCGAGACAAGACGCTTTCCACGCTCATCCGCATCATCCTTCGCCTTCAAGGATTGATGTGTGGCTACCAGCACCACTTGTCAGTTATGCTGCTCTCCAACCACTCCCGTGGTCGGTCTCTACACCGTCAGGACATGGCATTCTCCATTCTCACCATCCTGACTCTCATCGGATTGGTCATCTTCCTCCCCGGCAGGATCCATCTCCTCGTGGGTCTTCCTGCCACTTCTGTGGTGATGGATGCCACGGTTGGCGCTAGTGTCACCTACGCCCTAGTGGGTGGCATCCACCTTGGCTCCAGCCTCATGAGTCAACTCTCACTCCACAGCATACAGGCCTACCTCATTCGTCTGTTCCCCATACCGGCGCTCCGGCAATACTATACACCGAGCTTCAGAGCATGCAGTACATGATGCAGCAGGTCAAGGACAACCTCTTATCCCATCAGGTTTATTCTTCCTGTTCCACGTCATCCTCATCTTTCTCATCTTCTTCTGAGGGACCTTCCCCAGCTGCATCAGACCTCTCTTCTCATTCCGTGGCTATTCTCTCCATCCTACGCTCCACTGGTGTCATGCCCCCTTCCAGTTAGCCTCCTATTCCATGACCTCATCGTCGCCCAGCACGTCATGTTCGTCTCGTCTTTGGCACGTCTTCATCTCCACCAGCTTCTATCGTTGCACCGGTTGTGTGGGGTGTGTGCATCTGTCCTCTTTGACGTCCACTATGCCAGTGAGCACCAAGGATGGAGCAGGAGCACCTACTACTGCATCTGTTAGAGCAAGTCCATCAGGAGTAGCAGCATCACCCACGTCCACACAATCTCCATCCATACTTTCCGCATCATCTACAATACCAGTTGCATCAGCTGGTACAGCTGCACTTGCTATACGAGCTACCCCACCTGCTACATCGCCTGTAATACTATCCATTGTACCTTCTACACTTTTAGCAGTAGTAGCAGCATCAGACATATCCACACAGTCTCCATCCACGCTTTTTGCATCATCTATAGTACCAGTTGCATCAGGAGGTACAGCTGCACTTGTTGCATGAGCTGCCCCACCTGTTATATCGCATGCACTAGCATCCTCTATAGCTTCTACAGTTTGGGTATCATAGTAGTAGTAGTAGTAGTAGTAGTAGTAGTAGTAGTAGTAGTAGTAGTAGTAGTAGTAGTAGTAGTAGTAGTAGTAGTAGTAGTAGTAGTAGTAGTAGTAGTAGCATCAGACATATCCACACAGTCTCCATCCACGCTTTCCGCATCATCTAGAGTACCAGCTGCATCAGCTGGTAGAGTTACACTTGCTGCACGAGCTGCCCCACCTCTTGCATCACATGTAGCAACGTCCTCTATAGCTTCTATAGTTTCAGCAGAAGTAGTAGCATCAGACATATCCACACAGTCTACATCCACGCTTTTTGCATCATGTATAGTACCATCTTCATCAGCTGGTATAGCTGCACTTGTTACCCCATCTACCCCACCTATTGCAACGTTAGTTGCAGCGTCCTCTGTAGCGTCTACATATCTAGAAGGATCAGCAAAATCAACCTCTGCTATAGCATATGCTTTGCTTGCAGCACCTGCTGCCTCAGCTGTGATAGCTGCACTAGTAGCACCACCTGCTCCATCTACTTCTTCACTAGCAGCCGCAGTATAAGCGTTATCTGCTACATCCACAGCTTCATGGGCATCAACCTCTGCTACAGCATCTGCTTTGCTTACAGCACCAGCTGCCTCAGCTGTGACAGCTGCTCCAGCGGCACCAGCTGCTCCATCTTCCACACTAGCCCTATCATTTGGACCGGCACCTTCATCAGGAACCTCTGCATGGGCGGTATCGGTATCTTCAGGATCATCATCTGCTCCGGATGTTGCATCAGCTCCAACTTCTGCCTCAACGATAGCACCTACATCCTCTTTAGCATTACCTTTCGGGACATTAGCTACATCTACTATATCAGCATCATCTACAACACCTCCAGCATCGGTTCCATCTGTTGCATCAGCACCACCAACTTCACTAGTAGCATCTGTTGCATCGGTAGCGTTGGCAACACCAGCTGCATCATCAGCATCAGCTGCATCGTCAGCAACAGCCGTGTTGGTTTGTCCCTCATTGGTCAGTGATTGTGTAGCAGCTGATAGAGACATCTTGGGGGGGGAGTCAGAGTCCTTCCCACCTATGGTAGTGACGGCAAAGCTAGTTCCCTTCACCAGGTCGGCAGTACCTAGTGATTCTTGCCTGAGATGCCGAGCTGAGGAGGATGACATTTGTTCCCATATCAGTGTGCAGGAGACGTACGTCGCTACCGTTCGAGCAATATTGTCCAAAGATATTTCTCCACCGGAGGATGCTCCAGTTTACACCTTCATTGGGGACATGGGGAGGAGAGATAGCATCCAGATGTCTAAAGAGTGTGAGTTGAGGGATGCAAAGGGGTGGTTGTGTGAACTATAGGATACGTTAGCCAAGATGCTTGTTGAGGGTTGTAGCGGATACACCCCAGATGATTCCGAGTTGAGTTCCATACTATCCTCAGTCAACACCTCATAGGATGGGGATCCTCATGTAGTGAGCAGTGATGACACATCAGACAGCCTTGAGACATCCTTCAGCTCACCCCCATCCCTTTCTTTACACCTGGACCATCTCTCTCCACTTCTAAGCCTTGCACGCCTCCTACCTCACAGGTTGTCCGGCACCCACGTCCTTCAAATGACCCTTTGTCTTAGCCCTTGGACATTCTGAGACATGTTGCTTTAAGAGAGACAGCGTCTACATCCACTCAGCTTCGAACAGCAGTGATGGAGGTGGTTGTGCTCCATAGAGTGGTAGACTCCTTGTCCACAATTTACAATGAGGTGGTGGCGGTACTTGAGGATGTAGAGGTTGAGCTTCGTACAGTGACTCAAGATGATCATGTCGATCTGCGTCTTTGTGCATCTTGTCTCCAGGGTGAGTTAGTCACAGCACAGGGATACTTGTGCTCACTAGAGTGTGCACTTTCTATACCACTTACAATGACGAGCTCCACCCACCCAGCCCCGGCCTCGTCCTCACCCTCCATCCTAGGAGCGCTCACTACCATCCTCTCTTCACACACAGTACCAGAGTCTGTTGATTGGCACTTCTGGCAGCTTCCACATGTGGGGGCTCTAGCCTCTCCCTCCTCTCCTGACCATCAAGCATTCGTCAGCGTCTTCTCCACTCCTGTATCCTCTGAGTCTGATCAGAGTGAGACCTTGGACCCTGCCAGCTGGGACCTCTGGCAGCCCCCAGGAGTGTGAGGTGAGACTGATTTTCCCTTCTCACACTACCGCGGAGCTGGTGAGTGACAGGCATTGGACAGTGTATGAGTGAGTTGTGCACATGGTAGCTACTTCAGCCTCATCCTCTTTTCCTTGCTGATGCTTTCACATCCAGAGCCACTCTCAGGTCTTTCCATTACATGATTGTTCTCCCAGGATCGTTTGAGCCAGGAGGGACTTAGTGTTCTCTGCAGCCAATAGTCTTGTAGCCTACTGCATGCAGGGGGAGTACACCTGTCTGGGCACACCGGTGTTTGAGTTCATGTTCCCAGGATTCACCACTTGAGTTGGAGTGTGTTTATCTTCCCAGCTCGTATCCTTTTTGACAGCTCTTGTAGCCCAGGGGGAGTGTTGGTGTATTGGCTTTGAGATGTCAGGGAGCCTTGTGTAGAGACAGCCTTCTAGCTTGTGCTGATGGTTCTCCAGTGGCTACCTTACTCCCTCTGTGATACGTATGGTGCATTCTGGTAGCTCAGTTCATGTGTACATGCTTGGTAGAGTTTTCTCGGTGGTTGAGACCCAGGTACTTGGTGATTTGTACCGGTACCTTGGGAGATCCCAAAGAAATACACTACATAGTATCTGATTTGTGATGCACTCTTTCCATGGTTGAGACCCGGGTACCAGGTGGTCTGTACGGGTACCTCGAGAGACCCATCACTGAATGGTCTAGTTTTGTGGGCCTCTTGTCAGACGTGTGTAATTTGCATGTGGCTGAGACCCGGATGCCCGGGTCTCAGCCACATGCAAACTTGTCGTTACATGTTCCGGCGTCTCGGGAGGCCTAAAATTGTCTTGCCTAGGTAGTCGGTGATGCTTGTGTATCACCGTGTGCTTTGGATATGTTTGAGGTACATTGCATATTTTCCCGTCAGTCGAGACCCGGGCACCCGGTTGATTATTCCAGTGCCTCGGGAGACCTCCATTGTTGTTCTCATGCTCTATGCCATTCATGTTTCCCGTTTGTGCCTTTTGGTGCGACAGGGATGATGGGGCCTGGTGGGCTAGCCGCCAGTCCCCAGTACATAAGCCCTCAGCAGGGCTCATTGTACTCTCGCCTTGATTCTTAATTCATGTGTTCCACACTTAGCCAAATCTTGGGGCTGCACTTATCCCACTCGCACCCAGAGCTCATGTCTCATTGAGCATGGGCCTGCATGCCCTAGACACATTTTAGCACCGCGCACTAGTACCTTGGTTCAAAAGATAACCCGCTGCATGTCTTTGTCGACCCATGTAGTGATGATCACCTGTTTCTCCACAAAATCATGCACAAGTAATGCTCGACAGCAATATGCTTAGTGAGTGTACAAAACACATCAGAGTTGTCTGCAATGGAAAGAGCACTCTGGTTGTCATAGCATAAAACAATGTAAGGTACAGACTCATGCAACTCATGGACCAGACGCTGCATGTTATGGGAGCTACCAGTCGAGGCGGTGATTACGTCATCATGCCGACTTCAAATGCATGTTTGATGTGCCGTTGTATTCTACGTGAAAAAACTGTGTGAATTTGACCCAAGAGAGAGTCATGCAGTATCTCAAGGGTTAGCCCACTCACCAAGGGGTCGAGGGTGGGAGGTTGATTCCAAGGGATCAATTTGTGACCATCACGTCCGATGTCCCATCGGTTCACATCTGGTACCAAAGCCCGTGGACGTTCGCTCGGCTTTGTGCGAACCCAAGGGAGGCAACAGATCTGCCAGAACTGCATTTGACTCAATCTTTTGTGTCACAATCGGAATCATGGCAGCAACGGCATATGACCAAGCCTTCCTCACAGAGGAAATCCAGCATCCCAATGATTTGTGCCAAGAGAATCAGCATTTGCATGCGGAGGTGGAGGCGAGGTACGTGGGCCAAGGGAGCAGCACGTTGGGGGGTGTCACATTGGCATCTGCACTTGGTTTTAAGCAATCCATGCCAAAATAGTCCGATTTCTACATAGGCAAGGGCAGTGTGCATGAGTGGCTCTTCACGGTGAACTAGTAGTTCACAACATTGGACATTCCCTTGTGAGAAGATGCCACGAGACTGGAGAATGTACCTACTCCATTTTGGTGAATGGAACTAAAGTGGTGGTCGACATTATGCTGGCGAAACGCCGTTGAGTTGCTGGACGGGCTGTGGGCTGGGCAACGGCTTCAGCCATTACTGAGTCCACTGCTGGGACAAGAAGTACAGCTTGGTGTGTGCGCATTGACGGAGAAGCCAGAGACGTTGCCGTAGTTTGAGACAACGCTCTAGGCGTGTTTTGACCTCCTCAGCGGCAGCCGCGTTTGATGTGACAAAATCAAACACATGAAGCAACATGGATCGGTCCAGGGTTGCATCACATGCTTCATGGCTTAGGTGGCGTAGATCAACGATCTCTCGGAAGTGAAGTCCCATGACTGCTAGGATGATGACAGGAAGCCGTACGTCCAACGTGAACTTGCGGTGCTCGGGTTGCAGACCTTTGCAGAGCTCAAGTTGGCGGCAGAGCGCATCGACATGGTAAGCTACAATGCGCACTGGAATAGCTACACAACACAACCATGGATGGAGTAGCCGGGCCACACGGTGCCCATGGAGGTGGATGTAATCCAAGCCGTGCAACGGGATGCAGTCAGGCAACAAGGACCGAGAGGCAAGTGTTGGGCTTGTGGCGAGGAGGGACATAGGAAGCATGATTGGCTCCAGCACAAGGCACAACAGGGAAACGGGCAGCAACAATAAGGAAGGGATAACCTACGACTATAATTCTTTCGTCTGCAAGGAACAACACTAGCCCTTAATGGCTTTTGCCAATGAAGGAGCTACCTCAAGTACTGTTACGGAATGAAGGTAAGACCCGGTGGTTTCTAGGGATCATCATAGATCTGGTTCTTAAGAATCTGAAGGAGATTTTCAAGGGTCGGAGGAAGCTATGCAGTTACTGGAGGGCAATGCAAACCATAGCTTCTTCAATGACAGATTGGCGACAAGGTTGGAGCTTGCACGGCAGCCTGGGATGTCGGCCAAGGCGTGGCAGGTGTCCAGAGTGGTGGACTGTGGCATGCCTCTTGTTAAGAACAAGGTCCACGTGGGTGAGTTGGTGTGTGAAATGGAGTTCTACACTTACCTGATGGATGATTACTGCTGCTTGAATGACCGGGATTGGTTGCATGCCTAGAATATGGAGGTAGATTTCAGATGCAACCGGATGGTTGTGAACGCGGACGGGAAGAATCTCACTTTGCCGTTGTGGCGGGGTGATAGGAAGGAGTTGGATGTGGCATAAGCGGGAAAGCATCTGAACGTCATCAATTTGCAGTAGTAAAAACGGTGCGAGCGCAAGTGTAGTCAGGTCTACCTAGCTTGGGTGTATACAAAAACAAGCAGTAGAGCAGCAGATTGCAGAGTTTAAAGCAGATACGTGATAGCCAATGAAAGGCGTGGGAGCTCCAGAGTTTCCTCCTGGTGTTTGAGAGGTGCTCAAGGAGTTTGGGGATGATTTTTCTAAGGAGTTGCCGAAGGGGCTGCCACCGTGGTGCGACATCGTCCAAAAGATCAAGGTGGTTGCACAGTCGACACCAACGGTGCGCTCTTACAACCGTACAATGGACGCAGAGCTCGCAGACCTCAAGAAGAGGTTGGGAGAATTGGTGCACCCGGACTTTATCCGGTCGTTGATGTCTCCATATGCGGCACTGGTGCTGTTTGTGAAGAAGAAGTTGAGGTGGTTGCAGATGTGCATGGACTACCGGGCGCTCAACAACATCATGGTGAAGAACCGCTACCCGTTTCCAAGGGTTGATGTTTTGTTCAACCAGCTATGAGTTGCGCATGTTTTAAAAAATTTTGACCTGAGATCGAGATACCACCAAATCCACATTGCAGAGAAGGATGTGGAAAAGACCATGTTTTGGATGCGCTATGGACACTTCCAGTGTCTCGTGGTACATTTTGGGCTAGCGAATGCTCCTGTAACGTTCATGGCACTGATGAACCAAGTGTTCCATCCTTACTTGGACTAGTTCCTGGTGGTTTTCCTCAACGACATCTTTGTATACTCATGGACGATGGAGGAGCACCAGGAGTACCTGCAACCGATGATGGAAATGTTGAAAAAAGAGCGGTTGTTTTCCAAATTCAGCAAGTTTGAATTCGCAAAGCAAGAGGTGGAGTCCCTCGTGCACATTGTCCGTGGGAGGGGGATACGCATGGGTTCAAAGAAGGTAGAAGTAGTGAAGGAGTGGCCAGAGAAATCGTGTGTGCGTGACATCCAGGTTTTTCTACGTTACACAAACTGCTACTAGAGTTTTTTCTGGGGGCACGCTATAATGCACACACCCTTGATGGGCTTGCTCAAGAAGGGACGCCAATCGGAGTGGGGTGCAAAGGAAGGAAATTCCTTGGGAGTAGTGAGGGCTGCCATGTGTGAGGCACCAGGGTTGGCACACCTGGAAACGAGCAAGGAGTACGTGTTGGCGACGGATGCAAGCGGATTGCAATTGGCGTGCTACTGATGCAAGGCCAACGGAAAGTGTTGCAGCCCATTCCATACTATTGCAAGAATCTGAAAGGGGCTGAGCTCAACTATTCAATCCATGAGAAGGAGATGCTCATGGTGGTCTAGGCATTCAAGCAGTGGAGGTGCTACCTCGAGGCTTAGGGGTCTGTGGTGCACATGGACCACTATGCACCCAAATACCTCATGTCGCATCCAAACCTGATTTGTTGTCAAGCACGATGGATGGAGCTGCTAGAGGACGACATCGACTATGAGATCCGGTACAATCCAGGGTGGATCAACCTAGCGTATGTGCTTTTACGTTGTCTAGACTTTTGCATGCATGCAATCACACTGTTGGCGGGATCCTCAATTATCCGCTGCCTCTTTCCTCACAGATGTGCGGAGGACCAAGACTTTATCGGGAGTACAGTGAGGGTTTGCAAGTGGGTTGGCTACTATTGGCGGTGTGAGAAGGGGAACCAAGTTGTGGTGCCGAGGAGTGCATCATCGCGGCAGGTGCTGTTATAAGAGTCGCACGACTCGCACTATAGTGGTCATAGTTGCTTTGACACCGGTACAGGCTACAGTTCTCCTGGTGCCCGTGCCCTTTCTGACTTCATTCTTTGGCACATGCCATAGCTACAAAGATAATCCTTGTCATGTGTCCCCATTGTTTCCCAACAATATTGGTGCACAAGCATCTTGAAGGTCCTGTCATGGCGACAGGATAAAACCTACCTGCAGTCAAGTAGCTTGCAAATGAATTCATAAATGTATGGCGAGGCATACATGATTCGCTTCACAGTTTGCAGCAGTAGATGAAGCGACAAGTAGACAAGCGCTAGACATCCAAGGAACTCATGGTGGGATAAAGGGTGCTGCTGAGCTCACGGAACCTGGAGCTGGCAGGGGTTGGCAGTGACAAGCTGAAGCCTTGATGGATGGACCCATTGGGGTCCATGGGAGAGGTTCATGCAATATCTCTAGGAGAAGGTCGTGCGGTAACTTAAGGTTTGATCCACACACCACGGGGTCGAGGGTGTGAGATTTATCCTAAGGGCTCAATGTGTGACTGTCAAGTTGGACGCCTCCTAGGTTCACACTACAACCACACTGACCTCATCAACCCCAGCCCTTGACGCAACATACTTAGCCTCTGATGAGCTACAAGCAATGCGGCCCTCATTGCCACCATGCCATAACACAACGGTTTAACCAAATAGGAACACGTAGCCTGTCTGACTTTGCCAATCAGGGCTCCAAGACCAATCACTGTCTGTGTAGCCTTTGGCTACCACTGAACACTATAGTTGAAAGCAGAATCCAAGGTCTAGTGTAGAAACCACACATCGTACCACTTGTATAGCCATGTTAATGGCTCTTGCAAGAGGACACTATGAGAACTATGCAAGGTGGCTGACAGCGGAAGAGAACTTGGGTGGTGTGGCCATAGCCAAGTACATCCAAGAGCCAATGAGGCCCAATACAAGGTCACATCCATCTTCTCTCCTATTTGTGCTAGATCATCTACCTTTTAGGTATCCTTCCCATTATGTGTGATGGAGATGGAGGTTTTATGAACTACACTAAGGAGGTCCAAAGATTACCCCTCCAGAACGTGGGTGTAACGTGTCTTATGTAGTAAGAGTGTCCGCTGTTGAGACAACAACAACGGACACTCTTGCACACCATCACACACCATCTCTGTAACGGATTCGACAGAATCCTTGGCTGACTAGGCCAAAACCGCGGAGCTTGACGGTCTCCGACCCTCAAGCCATCCCGTCTCACCGTCCACAGTCCCAGGTGACCCCGCTCAAGCCACATGGCTCCTTAAACCGGTCGGTGTGGCACTGCCATGCTACACTCCCCCCCACTAGGAGTGAGAGCCGCCTAGGCATCTCCGGTAATCCCAACGTGGGATTCGAGCCCTGGAGCTTTGATACCAATGTAACGGATTTGACAGAATCCTTGACTGACTAGGCCAAATCTGCGGTACTTGAGGGTCTTCGATCCTCAAGCCATCTCCTCTCATCACCCATAGTCCCACGTGACCCCGCTCGAGCCACGTGGCTCCTTCGACCGGTTGGCATGGCACTGCCATGCTACAATCTCTATCTCTGAGGAAAACAGTTGGAGGACCAAGGTCCTTCATCCTGTAAGTGGCCCCAACCTCCAATTGGGAGGTTGTCCATGTAGACAAGAATGGTTGTGAAGCTTTCAGCTATCCGTTAACGAGTGAGGGACATGTTGACGTCCCTCTATACGTAACCCACATGTATTAATATGTCGGTGATCTCTTGGCTCCAACACATGGGTGGCCGATTCGAGCCATACAAGGCCTTGCATAAGCGCAAGACCTTGTCACTGACCTCGAAACCAGGTTTTGACCACATGGCTAGATCATGTACATCTCTTTGTCTAGTGTGTCATGGAGGAACATGTTGTTCACATCAATCTGGTGTAGCAATCAGTCACGGTCAGGAACAACCCCAAACAGTGCGTAAGTGGTGAGCATACGGACAACGGGTGGGAAGGTGTCAATGACATCCACACCCTCAACCTTTGAGAATCCCTTGGTCGTCAAGCGGGTCTTGTTTCAATTTAGTGTGCCATCAGGTTTCACGTTTTTCCAGTAGACCCATTTGAGCTGTATAGCTTTCTGCCCAGAAAGAAGGCTAACATGCTCGTAGACACCGTGCTAAAAAATGGATCTTAGCACATCATTACAAGATCATCCCCCATCTCGGAATCTTGAGCTAAGAATGCCTCCTTCAACGTGCATGGATGAGGAGCCATGCACGGAGAGCTCAAGGTGGCCAAGACACACACCTCCGGACTCAGCCTGACCACGACAAGGTCAGCTGCGACATTGCAAGCAGCCAAGAATTGGTGGCAGACCAACTCATGACCGATAGGACACGCTAGTTGTATCTCAAAATGATCTGCCAAGACACTTGGGTCAGAGGCTTTTGTACCAAGCTCGCCACTATGAACACTGCCAATCGGGCGTTTGGACGCCAAGTCAGCCACCCGCTGAGCCCTGGAGGCCAGTGGGTGAAGACAACCATCTGGCTCAAGGGAGTAGCCCGAAGGTGAGGTACTCGTCTCTGGCTAAGGAGCAGGAAGTGGGCCAGAATCGCCGGGGCTACAAGCTTGCAGGGAGGGGGAGAGGGTACAAGAGGACCATGGAAAGGTGTTGGCTTGCGTGACAGGGAAGTAGGTGTTGGTAGAGGACCAGGTACGACTATGGATGATGCCTCTAGCACTAGATCAGGTATGCCAGTGCAAAATGACACAAGCACAGAAACAGTATGCCAGAGGAGATTGGCGCTAGTATAGGAGTGGATGTGCTGGATAAAACTGATAATGGCACGAGAATAGGTGTGCTAGGGTGAATTGACAGTGGGGTGGAAGCAATTGTGCTCAGGGGAACTGACATTGACATAGACGTAGGTGTGCTTGAGGGAAATGAAACTGGCATGTGTGCAGGTCTGCCAAGAGGAATTGACATTAGCATGGCAGTAGGTGGATCAGGGGGAACTGACGAGGCCACTGGACCAACAGCCAATATTGCTAGATCATCATCAATCAGAGACCGGACCTCGTGTGAGGAGGCCTAGACAAACCCATCCGCAGGTTAAGACTCCTAAACCGCCAGGACGCCACACACAGGAGGGAACGTGATCAATGGCTGGCGTCAATTTGCTACATAGGTATTGGTAGGTGAGAGCCTTAAAGAAAGGAGCATCTTGAGACTTGGTGTTGTGATGGCACGCGGGGTCTAAAAAGCGGCAGGCCTTTGACCGTGAGGAACAGCAAAAGAAGGCATACGTGAAACCTTGAGGTGAGACCTTGGACCCCAATTATTCCTCTATGCACCAGACGTAGGCTTGGGAGTCCCAAACACGAGCAAGGCGGACGTTGACGCGATGGCCTAACCACAACTCATGCAACATGACATGATCATGTTGAGGACCATGAAGGAGGTGGTTCCAGACCCATGTCATGTAGGAGAAGCCCTCTAAGGCAAAGGACTTTGAAAGAACACACTCAGACATCATGGCACGTATCTTCCTCCATCACATAGTTCTAGCACTCAGACACACCATTCTATTCTGGTGTAGTAGGGACAAAGAGCTAGTTAAAAACATTGTATTTGATGAATAATGTGTCAATCTTGCCTAAGAGGTCACCACCACGATCCGAGCGGAGCATGTGGATGGTGTGACAAGACTAACGTTAAGCCATCACTACACACAAGCGGACCTCTTGGTCGGCATTGCTCCTGTGCCAGAGGTTGTAGACCCAACGCATCCAGGTGAAGTCATTTTTAGAGTAAGAACATGCCGCTCCGGATCAGAGATAGAATCGATAGGAAGGGGACCGAGAAGGTGCATGTGGACCAACTCGAGAAAACGTAGTACCTGTGATATGGAGTCAAGGAAATTGCAACGATGCATCTTATTCTGAGCATAGAAGAAAAAATTGGTCTTTGGCAGCGTCTTTGGTTGCCACGTCAAGACTGAGGATTGGCTGAGTCCAAATGAGCTTAGACAGAGTTTCCGAACTCACATGGTGAAGGCAATGATGTAGCAAATTCTAGTGTTCTGGAGAGAAAACACCACTGAAAAATATATGTAGAGACGTAGAGGAAGGAGTGGAGGCAAAAGGAGCATAATGAGAAACATGATACACATCATTGACAACCAAGGCACTAAAAAAAACTGCAGGAGTATCGAGAGTGGTCACTGTGGCAGAATCAGTCATGTGCTGAACAATGAGATCCATCTTGGTGCATGCACAAATAGAGACCTGGATGAACTCAAGAGAAGGAACAAAGAGCACAACAAAAGTGTACAAGGGGCTACACGAACTATCGAATCGTACTACTCCAACTTCTTGGACAGGTAACAACTGACTGGACCCTATGGGAACAATCCAAACAGGTGTAATGAGACCGAAAAAGACAAAGTTTCTACAACTGGTCATGTGATGGGTCACACCGGAGTCAATGATCCAAGTGCATATTGGCTTACGACCTAGTGTCAACACAGAACATGCCATAGCACACTTTGCCTCTGCTGGATGCTCAATAGAGCACTCAAGACAATGATGAACATCAAATATCTGTGACTCATCAATTCAGTCCCTACTATCAAGTCTATCTTCATCACAAGCGAACTGAGCTCCTCCACAAGCATCCTCAAGGGTAACAGATACAGTAGGACAAGTTGTGTGGAGACCAGCCGGCAACAAAAACGTACTCATTCCTCCCTGAGTATTAAGCACCAACACTTGACAAAGCTCCACGATCGTACACTCTTGGGGGTCGAGATCACTGCAGTTACATGGTGAAGTAGCTCCGTCTGCTATAGTCGAGATCAAAGCATAACCCACCAGTGTGTCACTAGTTGACATCCGTTGCGTGTGTGCAGCCAGAAGGCCATGCATGCTCCGAGGCCAATCAAGAGGTTACGTGCACTCCATATCATTATAAGCACCCTGCAATTATAGTAGTGTTCAAAATGCCCACTCCCACTACTCATCGGCTGCTACTACAACTACTATCCTTTGCCGTGCCTCTTTTTCTCTTTCATCCCGTGTGCGGCTGCTATTGATGCTACACACCGAATCCAGTTCGCAAATCTGAACATGGATTCAGATTCGCGGATTGAATCCATGTCATGGATTTGGATTCGCGGATCCAAATCCAAGATTCGCGAATCCTTTTGGATTCCCAAATCCCGACAAATCCACATGGTCATAAGTTCAGAGCTTAACCATTGAAGCATGCATCACTTTCAAACTTTTTGGTGAAAGGCAAGATAGTCATATGTACTCATGTTGAACACCTCCATTGTAAATTGTGCTCAGTTTCGCATTATTGAAGTTGAAAAAAGATCATGTTACACATGAACTTCATGTCATTGTCAAAAAGCATTACGGCATGCCAGCCGAACACGACTTTGTACTTGACACTACCATCATCACTACTGATTTTTTTCTGGCACCATCGCATGACAGCATGCCTACCGCCCTGACATTCATATTCATTTGTGTCATGATCCCCACCATCACCCTGACCATGACCACCGTCACCCTCAGCGTCACCACTGACATTGTCGTCATCCATGACATCTTCATCATCCTCAAGGCAGTCATCACCCTCGTCCTCCTTCTCCTGCTGTGTAACATGTGCCTCTGCACAGTAGGTTGACACGCCTTTTCTCCTCCTCCAACTCCGGAGCAACATCTCCGTTGGGTGTGACGGAAAAGTTGAAAAGGAGAGGAACGTTGACCCAAGACTTTAGCAACATGAGGTTCTCGATTATGAGATCAACCAGTGACTGGCGGAAATCAGTGATGATGTGCCGCTCGAGTGAAAAAAGACGCTCAGAAGGAGTGCTGGTTGCTGGCACGACAAACAGGTCCAACACCGCAAGGTGGAACAATGGATACATCTGCTCATGCTCATCTGCTCATGCTTTTCCATGTACTTTAGGATGTTGCACGCCCGGCCCTTCTTCATGTCCTTCACCCAACACTCCGCTTCCATGTCTAGTGATGAAGGCTGGAGTGGGACTTGAGGCTCTGCTGGTTCAGCAAACATGTTGACACTCACATCCTCCAGGGAAGCAGCAAGCACACTGTTCTCCTGTCAAATTTGCTCACTTTGGTGGGGATGGATCTGCCCAGCTGCAGCAATGGCACTTTCTTCTGATGCCTGAGTGTTATTCCCTGCATACAATCGACAACCACACATTAGAATCATTCATTGCACTATCTAAAAAATTAGGAAGGGCAGAATGTGTTGCTAGATGATTAAGCGGATGTACCATACCCGATGGCGTGGTCGTGGAAGAGAAGGTTACAGTGACGTCCCTGCGAGCCAAAGAAGAAGAGCGTCCAGCAGTCATGGCTACTATTGCGGCTGCTATCGTAGTTACATCGGCATCTTCCACAACTATTGCTACAGCTACTTCAGCATCTCAGGGTTCCACCACCTTGGCATTGTACAAGCGGAGGAGGTCCATGACCTCCAGCTGCAGCTCTGCGCCATTGGTGATGCCAAGCTTTGAGTGCATGTGCTTGTAGAAGCGTAGGTGAAACTTGGGGTCAATGGTAGTTTCCCGCATGTCCTACTCAGTGCACACTTTCACGTACTTCTCCAGTTTTGTTGTTGTGGCGACGATGCCCTCCTCCAGCTCAAGAAGAAACTACTCCTTGCAGTCCAATCTCCTATCATTCCTGCCCCACTTGCTCTTCTTCTCAGCCGCCAGCACCTTCACGTGCCAAACCTACATCTTCTCAAGCAGTGATGGATAGAACGAGATGACGAGGAACAGTGTGGGGTATGACTAGCCCGATATGTCATCTGTGAATCATTTGAAAGGCTTCAAGATGACAGTGACCTTGCCGATGAGTTCCCAATCATCAAAATTCGGCCGTAGGCTCACTCTGTCGTGGTTGAACTCGGTAAGCCAAGTCTCCAAGACGTCCTTGATGACTATCATGCGCTTGCGGATGTCTAGTGGGCTGTTCAAATGGATTTCCGTGTCCAAGTGAAGGGACAAGTACTTCAGTTTGGCCTCCTTCACCACCTCTTGCAACAACTCCCTTGTTGGGGTCCTTGTGACAAACATGGGGATGCTGCAAACCTGCTTTAGGATGGAGGCGATGTGCGGTTGCTCCAGCAAGTCACCAACCGCAAGGTTGTTAACATGTCCAAGGCACTTGATGTGCCCAACCTTGGTGAATGTGTAATTGTTGGGGATGATATAAGAGTCCATCATGGAGTCATTAGTGGATTCATTGTCCACCGCGAGGCAGTACACGCGCTCCTTCAAGCCCCACTGCTGCAGCACTCCCTTGAGCAAGTTGTACAGGTTCTCGACCGTCACACCTTGGGCAATTGCGGGGAAGGCGAGTGTGATGGTGCGGACCTTGTTGTTGGTGTCGATCCTGTGCCCAGTGACACCGAGATGCTTGGTGTTGTTAACTTCCTTCTACCAGTCAGTTGTGAAACTGATGGCGCTGGTCAAGGCTCCCAAAAGAGTCTTGATACGTGCGTGGTATGCAGGTACGGCCATCTTGATGAGCCGCACAAAGGTCATCCGTCCTAGGACTGCTGTGGCGGGATTTGCATGTGCCAAAGCTTTGGTGCACCAGAACGAGTCCATAGAATTGAAGCACAAGTTATTTTCCACGAAGTGCTTCCACAAGCACGCAAGGAAGAACTTCTTCCGGAAGATGAGGCTGACCCCATGGGAACTGCGGGCAACCGGTGCGTTCTCAAGGTTGGCGGCTGCAACCTCGACTTCTGCACTGGAGATAGCAGTGCGGGCCTGTTCCAGTTTCGTGGCTGCGACCCAAGCTTGAAAAATGAGATCACGGGTCAAAGCCAAAAATTCATAACTGACCTGCTCAAGGAACAAGTTGGAGGGGGGAGGCTTGTGGCGCACACAAATCATGGAGGGGGGGGAAGGGCGTGCAGCATCACACCGCACCCGGCAGAGGCGTCGCTAACCCGGAAGTTTGTGTTGGAGATCAATCTATCTAAGGCTGTTGTACGGGTTGCCATGATTCTATGAATGAAAAGCAGCCCTCCTAGCAACGACATATCTTTTTTCTTTTGATAGTGTGGTCACATGTACACGTGCATGATTCAGGTATAAACCTTTGAAACGGACATGTTTCGTTATGTGTTTGGAGTCAGGACATTGGCTGCAATCGCGTCTCACCCTCAGGACGCATTGCATTGTCGCATTCATCGCATGGCGCCTCTGTGCGACACACAAGTGCCAACTGGATGAGGACAATGATTCGTGCTTCCGTAGCCTGACCGACAGGGAGTCAAACCCAGAGCGACGTCCATTCCCCCCCCCCCCCCTTCCCCCCCACCCCTAGCAGGTTTGTCAGAGGATTCGGGAATCTCTACATAACACCCGGGCCTGGATCCGGATTTGTGAATCCAGTTCCAGATTCGGAATTCATGAACCGGATCCACACGAATCCACAGAGAGGAGGCACTATAAAATCCATGATACTATAGGCTTAGCCGCTATAGTATCCATGATCTGGCCACACGAGATAGCGGGAGAGGAGGAGGATGCAGTAGAGGTGGGGCTGGCTTACAAGGAGAGAAGCTTTGGAGGGATCATAGCCAGTACTACAGCAAATGGGCTCTACTGATGGGCGACATCGACCTCATGAGCAGATGTCATCTGGAGGAAGTAGCAATGAATCCAGGGAAGTAGGTGCAATGGCTTTGACAACTCAGAAAGAGCCACACGGTTGAAGACCGTAAAGAGCTTCATGTGGTCAAACTGGGCCCGGATTATGATGGCATCGAGTGCCCACAGCTATGTCCTGCTACCAGTCCGAAGACGAGTGTAAAGACGCGTTGCGTAGCTTCGGTATACGGTTGCCAGCTTCACAGAATCCTGGTGATGGGAGTGAAAATCATGTAGTCGAGCTACCCTCGTGGGCTGGGTCTCCGAAGCAAATAATGTCAAGACGAGCTCCTAGCCTTGGCGTGGGTCTGCTTTGGGTCCGGTCGTGGATTCACCAAGAAAGGGAAATAAATCCACCATTGTCTTCCATAGCATGACGTAAAGAAGATTTCTTGTTGCTCTCATTGCCATATAAACCTGGTGACTGTTGGTAGTAGGGCCAGTCGCCCTTAGGATTGGCCCAAACCTGAAACAGGGTCTCCTAGCAGTCAAAGCCCTTGTCGATATTGTAGCAAGGTGGAGGTGTCTCAAATTCCTTTGGTTTTCCCTCAGTGGGGAGGAAAAGGGATCTGGAGATGGTGGACGAGGGACAGGGGACCACCAATGAGAGAAACACCACCAAAAAGAGAACTTTGTTCAACGACGAGACTACTCCTGACAACGAGGGGGTGATGGGATGAGAGGCTACAATCCTAGACGCAACTTGTGGATACTCTCCTAAAGGGTGCGTATCTCATCCTCACGTGTGTCATCCTCTATATCTTGCTCATTCTAGGTGTCAACATGTGATAAAGGGTACCAAGGCTGCGGTATTGAGAATGCAAAAAGGATAATGCAACTCCATCAGCTCCTCCTAGTGTCTGTTGTGAGGCTCACAATACCCCCTCAATAGGATTATGAACTCTTAAAACGCGTCAATCTTGTGCTGAAACTGGCGATGTATCTCATCCTACATCCGATGAACCTCATCCATTGCAAGTGATTGCAACCATGGACTCATGAAGTCCAAGGAGGAGGAAGAGGAGGGCTCGTTTTTTAGAACAAGAGGGATCTGCTAGCCCCTTGCCTTTGTCACAGACCAAGGTCATGGGGCCGCTTCGTATGGGTCTTATCGTCAAATTTTTCGTAACTAGAAACCAAGAGCGTTCCTTGAAGATATTGAATTTTGGTAAAAAATCATGTTACAAATGAAGGTTTGGTTGTGTTGGTGATGACGCAATCACCCACGATGATGACATTAACATGAAGGCTTTCTAAACTGAGCAAAATTTGGAGTATACATGTGACAGAGGATGATGATTGCAATGGTGGTAATTTCACACATTAAACTTTAAGATAGGTTCAAAACCTCATGTTTTTCTTCTTGGCCTAAAGCTTAGAAAAATTGTAGGTATGAGAGCATGCTTTTAGTTTTTGTATCCTACAAGGCACCAAAGGAAGCACAATTGGTTGCAATGGACATGTTATTACTAGGCTTTTTAAAAAACCCTTACGTGCAAAAAACGGTGGTCAAATAGGGACGTCCCGCTCTCACACATTTAAGGGGATGGTACATGCGACCTAAATGAAGGTCTCGGGAAGCTTCATGGACCGCTTGCAACATCACGTATCCCAAATGCTACGGTAGAGGGTTGAGCAACCCTTTTCTCCAGCCATGGTGTTGGCATGGTAATGCGATTGCAGCTATTGTTGTAATGACTTCTTTGCTGCTACAATCTTAAGCGACAAGTCACCGTGGCTTTGTGGTTGTTCTGAGGGTCGTGGGTGTTACGGTAACTCTCAGTGCTGCTACCACTGCTACGTCTCTACTACGTAGCTCAGCAAGGTATGCCTTGCTGCTCTGATACCATGAGAAAGCACTAGGAAGCTTCCTAGCCTTGCTGCCGCTGACGTGGGAACACTGTCCACTCAGCTGTCAAACTAGCAAGAAAGCATGTACAAGGATCAAAAAGGGTTAGGCTATGGAGACAATCAAAGTCTCATAAGTCTCTGAAGACCTCACTTTCTGAATGTGTATTTGCAATACTAAAACCACACACTCCACGCCAAAGGAATCACCCTCATTTACAACCGCAAGACAGACACTGGACACATCCCCAAAGTGTGCTGATTGTGCAATTCAACCAGCTACAGATTTGTGCACATTATTCGGCCCGTGCTTATTGGACATCCAATCTGTGTTTGTTGTATGACTTCAATAAGGCACCTCTAGGCCAGCTATCAGCATATCTCTCCATTATGACTGGGCTTATCTCCAAACCGTCCGATCTCTACCTGAATTTTCTAGTAGCTGAGCTTGAGCATCTTGTATTTGAGCTTGCACCGCCTACCTCACCTTTTGGCATTGGTTCCCTTTTCAATTTCACGGTCACCCATCTCAGATTTTGATGGAGAAGCTTCCAAAACAAGCCCACCTATTGTAGTTCCATGGCTGACTTGAGCACTTCCTACTCTACTGTTGTGGCTACCACCACTTATGCCACAACCACCTCAACCAATTCCACTATCATCCTGCACTCCATCCAGTACGTTTTTTGTGGTGGAGGCCAGGATGGCAAAGGAATAGGTCGTCGGGGGGAAGTCATTGGATAACCCCTCAGCTCATGGTGTTGTTTCATACTAGAATTGTGGAGCCTTAGGGCATTATGCTCCCAAGTTTCCAGTCCCCCATAATGATGCCCACGTTGCCTTGGTCATGCGTGCCCAGTGGGTCCACACCAGCATCAGCAATTCTATAGCATCCACTGCCACCACCAATGGCTTCACCATCCTCCTCATCTTCATTGCATCTACTGCTGCATTTAGTGCCAACACTAGTTCCCAGGGGCATCCCTCCTTGAATTCTGTACCGACACTAGTTATCTGTACAATTCTCCCTCTTGGGGGTGGATGCCTCCTGCCACCAGCCTCTCCTATGATGGGTTGCACTCTAGCCATTGTATGCATGCTATGGACCGAGCATGCCACCGCTCTTGACCGTACTACATTTCCTCTCCCTTGCTATGCTGAATGCCTAGGTTATTCTCAAGGCAAGATGCATCGCTCTTCGTTTACGACAGCACAGTCCAAGACTATACACCCTCTTCATATTGACCATGCCGATGTGATGGTGCTCCTTCTTCAGGACATCCTCGGTGGTGTAGGTCATTATAATTTAGGCATGATTGATGGAACTTCTTATTGTTGATTGGTGTATTTGCTTTGACACAAGCGTGATACCACAAAACTTATTGAGTTTTTGCTTCCTTTGGACTAGCCTTCAATGAAAATGGAGGTAGTGAGCTATTTGGTCCAAACTCTAGCTTTCTTTAGTCCCATG
Source organism: Penium margaritaceum (assembly GCA_023375785.1). Classification (NCBI taxonomy): domain Eukaryota; kingdom Viridiplantae; phylum Streptophyta; class Zygnematophyceae; order Desmidiales; family Peniaceae; genus Penium; species Penium margaritaceum. The sequence goes on from SZWC01022621.1 coordinate 33,061, forward strand.
GTGTTCGCATGGAGTTCTCCACTTTATACACACTAAAAAACATGGTGTATTTGAGTGTTGGCATTGCACCTTGATCAACAATGAGCGCTCTCTTATCTCCTCCTCTGGCCAATCTCCTCTTGTTGCCTTCAAGGCCATGTCCTACATGACGGGTATGGAACCGCATGCCCCACAATCCTCCTCCTCCCTCTACAACTCCCTTTGAATAATGTACGAGTCATTGTACCGATTTATGTCTTGCTTGTGTTTGACGATCTGTTGCAGACCTCTGTCTTCTTATGACCATCGCAAGGGCAAGCTCTCCTCCCCCAATTGTCACTGCATCTTCCTAGGTGTTCCATCCACAGCTTAGTAGTTCTTTGAACCCATTCGTCATGATTTCATTGAGTCTCGAGATGAACTTTTCTTCAAGGACAACTTCGAGCCCTACTTGTGCCGTCTTTGTTTTCCGTTCATTGTTGTACCAATCTCTCTTGGTTTGGCACTTGTGCCTATTAAACCCTCGGCTTGGGTCACATTGGATCTTTCCTCTCCCATGCAGACCATGTATCTGCATGGAGATGTCCTCACCACCTACAGTCCTCAGATCATATCCTCTTGATGCTTCCTCCTCGTCGTCCGTGGTACCTGCCGCTTTTTCACCTTTCCTATCGGCATCTTCAGCCTCGTCTTCCGAGCAGCCCATTGTCACATCACCTATGTCAATTGTCTCATCTCCCCTCCCATCTTTGTCTAGGGTACAGCTCTCAATAATGCAAGCCACATTTATAGTGTCCTTTGTGTCACCATGTGCCCATGGTGACCGACTACAGGTTGTACCCTTCCAGAGTTGGACGTTCACAAATTCGATTCATGGGTCCAACTCCAGTGGCCCCCAGTCTCAATTACTCCTCCTCCTCCTCCATTGAGCTGTAGGGAGTGTCTCCAACAACTCCCCACAGTACCAAAGCATACGGGGAGCTTGGACTCCGTTCTCTTAGTCTTACCATGAAAGTCTCTCCTTTTTTGGTTGTGTTTGTTATTCACCCCAATGTTGTTCTCGTACACTCCCGTATCCAACATGAATCCCATGAGGCTCTTGACATGTCTATGACTGGGTATGTTGCTAGCTGCTTTGCTATCGTTGGGCTTCTACCATAGCCCATAGAGCCCATGGCCATCCTTGAAGCATGCAACAATGCTGACTCCACTCTTTGAGAGAACGAAATACAGGAAGATTTAGATGATTTGACCAGGCACAATGTGAGTAAGCTAGTAAATCTCCCATCAGGTTAAAAGGTTGTTTTGCCAATTGATTCTATAGCCAGAAGCCAAAACCAGATAGCTTGGTCAAGAAGCATAAAGCTTGAATCTTGTCAAGGGTTCTCGTAGATCCCTAGGGTTGGTTTTGATTGGAAGATTTTCCTAGTGGATTGCTACACAACCACTCGTGCCCTAGTGGTCCAACACGGCTAGGACCTGGAGTAAAAGGACATCAACAATGTCTTCCTTCACCGTGGTCTTTATGACAAGATTTACATGATTCAATTGCTTGGATTCACTTATGCCACCAATAAAATATTGGATCTATGTAAGATCCTCTCTGGGTTGAAGTAATTACCAAGGTGATGTAACTAGATAACTACCTCCAAGCTTGAAAAGTTCGAATTTTGAAGAAGTATAAATGACCCAGCCTTGTTTCTCAGTACATCCTTTGTTTATCGTGTTTCCATCCTTGTCTATGTTGATGATCTTTTAATTGCATCCTGGAGCCTTACAATTGTCCAATCCCTCAAGGGTCTTCTCCATGTGGTCTTTAGGATAAACGACCTCGGTTCAACATCAGTCTTCTTGGACATGGAGCTTGAGCATGACCACTGATGTTAAAGAATGCATGTTCACCAGGCACCATACATACGTAGTCTGGGAGAGCACTTTACAAGCCTACACCACTACCATAGCAGGGTGGGAAGTCCCAGTATTCTTTGGCCACTGCTCTGTGGCAAGGGCGACCTCCGGCTCTGATGGAGATAGTAGCAGCACGGGATGACCGCCATCAAGAGGGACAACTCCAAAGAACCCTGACATTAGCCTCGAGGAGTCCTGATGACCTAGTGGCACTAGAGTGTCGGGCCGAGATCCAAATCAAAATGGTGGAAGTCGATCCTCAAGCACGCGGATCTCACACGCATGCGGATCTACACCTGGCTCCTTTGTATCCTTAATTCCATCATGCTCCAATGGAGGCTCCTATCTAACTGAAAGGCAAGAGGTGGACTGCAAGAAAAGTGGTGTACCTGTAGTGGCTTAACCTAGCAGCTGCTTGCAAAAACCGAAGTGTCCCCACTATAGGTTGTGGATTTTTTAAGTGCATCACTCTATGCCTCGCACTATCGACGGATCTCAACTTGTGAATGATGCAAGTCTTTGGTTGTGTGCAATTGCGTCCGCATCGTCCTTGACAAGGAGAATGCTGAGGAGTGTGCATGCTCATTTTCCTTCGCATTGCTAGGCACCATGCACACCGATGAGCATGGACTATGATGCCAAAATTGTTAGAATAAAACCAGTAGTGTTTCTCGAGAAGTTGAAACTCTAGAAAAAGGTGATGTCCAAGCAAAAACATAATGAAGTAATGATGACCTCATCATTCCCTCTATTGATATTAGCAGGAGCTTGTTCACATCATTATGTACGGTCGGAACCTATCAACCCTCATCTCAGAACAATGTTTCCTTCTTTTTTGTCTTTGCCTTCTACACAACTTTGTGTGTCACGTATGTGGAGATTACATTGTCACAACCTCTCATAGCAGCAACTGCTATTGCTTGCAAATTCTCCCGCCATTAACTTGTTTGACAACTGCACGGGTGTATAGCTCTGATGGCAGCCATGTCTTGCGAGACTCCTATGCACAATAGGATAGCATAGTTGCGTAGTTGTGGAATCATGCAACAGTTGCTGCTGCTATATCACTATTGGTACTACCCTAGTATCGGCAATATTCAGATAAAAATTGATAACCCTTGGGCTCAACCCTATTACATAATTAGGTTCCCCCTTGTACCTATCCTGCAAAATCTCCTTTCGAAATGATTTTTGAAAATAAGTGTGCTCAATTCATGCTAGCACGAAGCTATGAAAGAGGGAGAGGCCAGCGTAACGTACCCTAATAGCTTTGATTTTGGTCGTTCGCATGCACATTTGACCTAGACTCCTGAACGTTTATGAGTTTTAAGGACATATAACTCTCGGAGGCCTTGTAGCCAGTGAGTGAAAAATCGCCCGGGGTCATTTGAAATAAACCAAGAAAAAACATTCCTTTGCAAATGACTATCTCAGTTAATGTGGTAGCACAGTAATGTACTTTTGCACCTGCCTCGTTGCTACAACCAATAATGTTGTTGGTGTCGTTATACTGGTATTTGACCGTCGTGTTACTACGATCACTGTGTTGTTGTTGCCCCACTGCTATCGCGGTTGTTATTGCAAGTCTTGCTACGCTATCATGCCACTATCGCTACCACGTGGTTGCTGCCATGCCACCACACTCTTGCTAGTAATACAGATGCTCTACGCTACTGCTTATGGCGAGGTTATGCTACTACGCTGTTGTAATAGCCTTGCTCTCACACGATATTGCTATTATGGCGGCCGTAGCAACTCAATCTCCTAATGTCCGTGCCGTCCTTTACTCATACAACAACGTCATGCCATTGTTGGTGACATCATGGCGGTATCGCTGATGTTGTTGTGTGCTACACGGGTCACCCAAATGTATTGTGGCTTCCCAGGACCGTGGCTGTAGAATTGACTCTCATTGTTGTTGTAGGTGCTGCGTCTCTCCTACACAGGCGAGTGAGAAGGATCTTGTGTCTTTGATGTCATGAGAAGATGTTAGGAGGCTTCTTGCATCTCCTCTTGCTGATGTGGCCATGCAATTCACTCCACAAGTACTTCAACATGCAAGGTTTGTGCAAGAACAGGAAGGGTTTGGCTGGGAGAGATGCGCATAGTCTCATAAGCTTCAATAGCTTCAGTGTATAAAGAGGAATGGTGACAATCTCACAACATAAATGCTTGCCACGTGTATGGCGGTGATGCCATTAAGTAGGGTCGGTTTGCCATGAGACCTGGTCCCAAACCAAATGTTTTTGCTGTGAATCAGTGCACAAGCATACAAATGCAAAGCCGCCTTGTAGCAGATCGGACGGAATCCTTGGCCAACTATGCCAAAACCGTAGTGCTTGAGGGTCTTCGACCCTCAAGCCATCATGTCCAACCGCACACAATTCCATGTGACCCCGCTCGAACCACATGGCTCCTTTGACCGGTTGGCGTAGCACTGCCATGCTACACTCACCCTCAAAAGGAGTGAGTCGCCTCGGCATCTCTGAAAATCCCACCGTGGGATTCGAGCCCTAGAGCTTTGATACCAGTGTAGCGGATTGGACGAAATCATTGGCCAAATATTCCAAAACCGCGGTTCTTGAGGGTCTCTAACCCTCAAGCCATCCCATCCAATCGCCCACAGTCCCAGGTGACCCCGCTCGAGCCAAGTGGCTCCTTCGACTAGTCGACGTGGCATTGCCACACTACATGCCTAAACCTACATATGCAAATTCTTAGCAAGAGAAGGCCGCAAAAATTGCTTGTATACGTGGGTCTAGCATCGACTGTTGGACACAACATGTAAAAACACGCTAATCAAGCCCAAGGCATGTCCCCTGAGGAAACTGTTCAATGGTAGAAAAAGGGGAGAGTGTTGTAGAAAGTTTACAGATGCCCTAACAGCTGGCCTACAGGTGCAGATGGGTGGATCATTACCAGACAGTGCTGCGGAGCAAGCTTGGTCCGCATTAGGTCATTGTAGGTGCATGGACACGACCGTACGAGCAGGTATGGACGACTCGCATCACAGAAAACGAGAGCGTGCAAGGAGGAGCTAGAATTGTTTAGTTAGCTGTTCACCACCGTAAAATGCTTGCAAGTGAGTGACGTGAAGTCCAAAGATCTCTTGGACTTGCACAACAACACCTAGTAGGTTCTTTTTCAAAGCATGAGTTAAGGAACCCCCACGCAAACCCTCTTGCACCTTATTGTGGAGTTGAGATTTTTTTGCCAAATTTCCAATGCAAGTATGTGAAAAAATGCACGCATGCTACGTTGAGTTGACTGAAACACTAGAAAAAAAACATAAAAATGAGAAATATATGATGTTTACTTGAATGAAATAATAGAACTGGATAAAATTCAAATCACGAAAGGAACACGTTTTTTTATGGCTTCCAAGTAAGAAAGGGACACTTATGGTTACGAAGTACCTTCTGTTTGTTGTACATGGTCAAACGATGTCACAATGTATGAATGTTTCCAAACATGGTCATGATTTTATGGAAAAACACGTAGGGATGGAAAAGGAATAGCTTATACTCTGATCCATTCGATGGCATGCGACTTACCATACTTTGTTACGGTTTGGACGAAATGCTACATGCATTTATTTGGGGTCAGTATACCGGATGTCTGTTTGTTGGTTCAGGTCCTGAACCTTTAGAACGAGAAAACATGGAGCCGCTGGTCGTGTAGTGGCCAGTTTCCATCTTCTAACGTACATTGTGAACTTGTGAGGAAGACAGTTTTCCTTTCGGCTTTTTGGACCTAAGTGCTTTTGGCAAGCTGGCTCTTTGTTATGTTTCTCTGGCTGTGAAGATTGTCCCTAGCATGGAATTCTGCTCACTCCTGCCGGTTTTTGGGAAATATTGGATGTTGCTGAGTATGAAGCATGCGTGTAAAGCTGGACTGGACAGTCACTCTTGGTGTCCAAGAAAGCTGCAGACAATCGGTGGAATGGTGAAGGATGGGGAAAGCATCGATCTCGATGAAGCATACATGAGAGCGTAAAACAGGACCCTCCAGCGGTGTGTCCCATTTGGTTCGTTCGATGCGTCTTTCTACGGTTCTATGGTACGAGACAACCAGGAAAAAATAATGTTATTCTGGATACGACAGCGCCGGATGGCAAGCGACAAGACGCGACCAATCCTCGATTGGCACAAATGTCTGGATGATTGTTCGCACGTGGTTCCTTGCGTGGCGCTACGTCAGAAAGCAACAAATAGAAATGCTCACACGTAACATGCGGACTGCCGCGATGCAGCGTTGTATTATTTCTTTCCATCTGAAGGACGCACTGGCGTCGGATGGGCCACCTGGCAATCGCTTTGCTCGCGGGAACCACGGCAGCGATATGTTGACTTATGCCGGCCTGTCCACCATGTCCTGCCAAAAGGATAATTTCGTGCGGGGCGGAGAGTTCGGAGATTTGCGGCCGAGCAATGCGCGGACGGGATGCCAGTCTGCCGCTTTCACGTGCTTGCCCACGGGCCGGGCAGACGCAGCGACGGCGATGGACGACGGCGCGAGTGAAGAGCCGTTTTCCAATTTTTTTTTCCGGCAAACTCCGACTGGCCCTGTCTGCTTCATAAGCTCCGCCCCGCAGTCCATTCGATTGGCACCCCATCGGCAATCTCAGAGCTGCAACATCCACCACTCGCATCTGCCGCCCAACCCTGCTACGAAACTCCCCTCACAATGGCTGCCGCCCTCCACATGTCTGCCTTGACACAATGTGCCGCCAGACTCTCGGCCCCTTCGCCCCGTGCATCGTTAGCCATGTGAGTGGTGGCCGGTTCCCCCGCTCCTGAATCGTTCTCCTCCTACCCCCCTTCCCTCCCCGGTCTGCAACTGCTCAGGGCTCAAATGGCCTCTTCCGCGTCTTCCACATGCAGGGATTCGTCCGCTAGCCAGAGCGCCAAGGCACCTTCCAGCCTCCTAGCAAGGTATGTTGGCTCACGTCGCAGCACCAGAGAGAGAGATAGAGAGAGANGCGGCGCCCGATCTGGAAGAGGACAAGCGCGATGACGCTGACGTCTTCCTGAAGCGGCCCGTGCTGCTGTCTGTGGGCTGGAGAACGGAGCAGCCCCACACTGCGCCCTACTGACGGCCTGAAAGTCGTTGGCATCGAGTTCAGCTCTGGCCGTGACAAAGGAAGCAAATGAACGGCCAGCTGTACATGCAGAAATAAACCGCGCTCTGCGTGGTGGAGGGGGGGGGGAACATCGCGCTCCCGCCTCTTGCACCCTGGGTTGCCGAAAGCACTCGTCAAGGGATTTTGCGCAAGTCCCTGGCCCACCAATGCAAGTGGTGCCTCGGGCACCTGCCCGAGGCGCTTGCGCTTGCTGCGCCCCCCTGTAAGGTTTCTCTCGGATTGTGAGTTCTGGCTAGTTGCCATCCTCGCCAATGTGGGTGTAAGCTATAGCCGTCCAGGTGGTTGAGTATTTTGGTTGTGGACCTCTGTTGTGGGCACACAAGTGCGAACACAGACGGGTCCTACCATGTCATGAGTCTTGTTTATTTTTGATCCATCTGAACCTCTTCTTTTGACCCTTCCACGTGAAGCACGTCTTTAGGGAACTGACATCTATGCTCCGAAGTAGCCCAAATCCAACTCAATTGGTTTCCTTCCGATGTAGGTCCAGTGATGTAGGTGTTTGTGTATCCACTATCCAAATCCTGGGGATGTGCAAGTGTTTGTGTATCAACTATCCATTACAAACAGATTTGCAGAAAATGTGTATGCTAGAGCATTTTGTCTCATGGACATTGCTGCTGCATGCCAATTTCGTCGGATAACTGCTGTTGGTACATGTAGGAATAACCCAAAATGTTGGGATGACACAAAATGTAGGGTTAGGCCAAATGTAGGGATGACCCAATATTTAGGAATAACACAAAATTACAATGCACTACCTGTCGGCCATGAGAAAATGAACACTGCTCCCCCAGTGCAAATAATTTTAATGCATTTCAGTGGGAAATTGGGCAGTTAGACCTCAAGGCCCGGGTTGCACATGCGGTTCGACACGGTGGCCCTTTTCATTCAGACGTCAACTTCAGGGCCTCGATGGCCGATCTCACCAACCGTGGAGCCCGGCCGGCCAATCTCAGCAACGCCAGGGCCCTTCGCCTGCACCGCGCTTCCCAGAATGCGCCGATAGAGATGGTTCACACAAGCCCTACACCGACCAGAACAGAGGCACAAGGCAAGGCGACAGACTAAGGGGGTGTGCAGTTGCATTGGAGATGAAACTGCGATGTAAGCATCGCGATGAAACCGCGGCTCGCTACAGTTATAGAGATGTTAAGATCGCATTGACGTCATTTTCGTACATTTGGTTGTTTTCGCCGTACTCTGCGGTGAACCTCGCGGGAACAAGTTTGTTCTTTCGACCGGGCGCTCCTCGATCGCATTAGGAGCGTAGATATTGTGTTTTTTTTTTTTCAGTTTAGGCTTTCTGAGCAGGACGATTGTAAGCTCGCGGAAAATCAGATTCTTAACACGAATCCAGGGAGTGGTGAAAATCGAACATCTTGTGCGACTGGGTCAAGCGATGGAATGATCGAGTCGTTCATTTTACGTGAAAGTTCAAGTGAAGCTCGCGTCATATCGCGATGAGATGCAACATACATGGTTTGGGGCGATTGACGTGAAGCATGGCATCACGGCCAAAAGTCGGTCTCGAAAGACCAAAATCACGAACATCACTTCTTTGTTTTGACGTTGCACTTGAAAAGTGTCGCGATGAAAGTATTTCGATGATCGCATGAAATCTTGACTCGCCAACGGTGCAAACTCTAGTGACAGGGGTCGACATCATTTTTGTAATTTAGCATTTGTCGAAGTCGCGAGTGAGTTTCTTCCATCGCGCTGCATTCATCGGCAATGCAACTACACACCCCCTAACTATTCGCTTGTCTACCGTCATTAACGATAATTCATGGACCTTACGTAACAGAAAACATCTGTCTAAGAAACAAACATGATATAATATTGGTGGAATACGACACAACGACAAAACCGTCGGAGAGAGGATGTGTGGCATCCAGAAAGTTCAACGAGCAAACGAAAGAACAAACCAAACTCAAAGACCAATCAGCGGTCGATAACTCCATGAATAGATGTAAGACAAGGAAAGGATCTTGCCGTGACCACAAATGGTCCTGAGTAGCAAATGGAGCTAACCAATGTAATCCGACTTAAAAAACATGAAAGATGGCTAAAATGTATAACCTGGGGTCGAACTTAAGATCCCCATACAGAGAGAAACAAAACAAAAGCAATACATATACTATGAACAACACAAATGAGATGGTCGCTCTTAGAATAAAAGGAATTTTCACCCCATAAATCAAGCAATAGAAGGAAGTACAACACAAATCAAAATCTATGATTGAAAACCTTGAAAACTTTCATTCAACGAAACTAAAGTGTAGACATAGATGTAGAAGTGTATGTAAATGCAAAAATAGACATAGATATCAACATTATAGACAAAGAGAAAGATATAGATATATGTATAGATATACACATGCATATATAAAAACAGATAGATATAGATATAGATATACATATCGATATAGATATAGATAAAGATATAGATATAGATATAGATATAGATATAGATATAGATATAGATATAGATATAGATATAGATATAGATATAGATATAGATA
>SZWC01022622.1:15885-28207 GCA_023375785.1 Penium margaritaceum
ACTGCACGCACCTGCAGCCTGCGGATTTTGCGCGCGAGGAAGGTCTCGCAGCCGCCGCGTTTGGCCATGGACCTCGGAAACCACCCTGGAGGAGGAGGAGAAGCAGTAGCATCACCCGTCGCGGCATGGGCTGCTGCGGCTGCAGCAGCAGTGCCAGGAGGCTCTGCTATACCGGCAGGTTGACGTGCTCCGGCGTTGTTTTCATTTTCAGCCGCGCAACGCTGTCCCCAGGCACCACCGTCGTTACCGGCATCGGTTCCGATGTCGGTGGCAAAGGAACCTTCCCCGGAATCGGCCAACGCGGCTGCATCGCGCTTGCGAGAATGCTGCTCGCGTTCGCCGGTGCCAAGACGGAGGCCAGCCATCCAACTCTGTTTGGCACTCTCTCTGTGAGAAGCTTTAACCTGGGCCAGTTTGTGAGAGGGAAACACAGAGTCGAGTCGAAAAGTCTCCCATGCCACGCCGGCTTGACTGGGCTTCACCTGTCGCAAGTAGGGCGAACTGGAGCACACAAGCGCAAGAGGAGAGCACGGAGGAAGAGCAGGCAGAGCTCGGATTTGCCTCTGTTCCCTCGATACGAAGTTCTGCCGACAACGGCTGGGTTTCGCGCCAGAAGCTCACATCTTTCCCTCCAACTCAGGGAGCATAATGGTGTCGAACTCGGCCGGCAGTGTTTTAGAAAAGAAAAGAATCCTAAGATATGACGAGATCTGTAGAATGAACTATCCCACTACCTGCCGAAGACAAATAATCGATGCCCCCACCCTACCTAACAAAACAGAACGATCCCACCAAGAAACCTAGCGAAATAGAAGTTATTTTTGGGTTATTCATAGCAGGACGTAGATGAATAACAATGAAAGGATGCGGAACGGAACAGAATATGGAGAATTTCACAATCAAGTGATTTGGAATCCGCATCCATTGTAGTGAAATAACATGTGAAGGAAGTCTCAAGCATGTAAATGAATTTCAAAACACAAGAAACCTGCAAAATTGAGGTCTTCTGTAATTGGAGCGAGCGACAGTTAAAAAGTCATGTCGTGATACGTCGCTTCAAGAAACTCCGTGGAAAACTTGGGAAATCTCGATAAAATTAGGGTGCATACATATTAAATCCCAGAAAATTCTATATTTTTACTGTCGTAGCCTAAAAAATGAAAGTTATGGTACATATGTCGACTCTTCTTGAAAGTGGTTTGGGTTGTCAAAAAGTTCTAGGAGCAGCAAAAGTCAACACAATTGGCCGAGAATGCCCTCGAAGCAATGGCCTAAAATTCTGAAAGTCACAATGCGGTGAGCCATGAATGTAGAAACATACTTGTGGACACTAGGGACTTGTTTTCGTTTAGGACGAAACATCTCCCCTCCTTTCACGCATAATGTCTTGACACATAAGAACCTGCATTTTGTATACTTCTTGCCGCCCAGATTCTGATCAACCTTTCAGCTCTTGTGGGATGCGCCGCAACCCTACCACGTGACTAAATATTTCATGACTTCGCCTTGTAACCAATGTTGGAGGATGTCCATCACACACAGAGCACAAAGTTAACATGTGGGCTTCGACCCATCCCAGCGTTGCATTCCCTTGTTGACAGTCATGAGGATGATTACGTATGGGTCTGTAGTTTTCTGGGAATGTTCTATTGATGCCATATGATTCTATGTGTCGATGGGATTCATTTGGTGGTCGAGACCCGAGCACTCGGTGGTCTCTACTAGATTCTGCACGAGACCCCTAATGCATGTTTGGGATGCTCTGCATTGGTTACACCTTGCCAGTGGTCAAGACTTGGGCACTCTGTGGTCTGTACTGGTGCCGTGGGAGACATGTGATGCGTGTTTGGGATGCTCTTCACCTGGTCGTATGTTGTCGTGCTCAAGACCCGGGCACTCAGTGATCTATACTAGTGCCTCAAGGAGACCACATGTTGATGCTTGAGCTTCCTATACTCGCAAAGATGTTCCTCATGTCTAGACGATGCTTGTGCATGTTTTCTAGACTCCTTCTATTCGCTTGATGGATCGAGACCCGGGCAATCAAACACGTGTTCCAGTACTTTGAGGAAACCTTTCTTCCTTGTTTTCTTTCTCTTTGGCACTCGTGATCCCCACCTCCTCATTTGGGCGCGGCGGGCATGACGGGAATTAAGTTTTAACCTCTTCTTGTTCTTGTTGTGTTCCAAACTTGATAACATTTTGCCTTCAGTCTCTACCCCTCACACCCATAGCTTCTCAGTGGGCTTGCATTCCCTAACAAAGTCTATCTTGATATCAGAGAAAAAAGGGGAGTGTGAGCTGTGATGCTACAAAAATAGTATGAAGCGCCATTAAGGAGCACCAAAAGGCGCCACACAGGCCATAACATGCTCGAGCAGCCGAAACTCCACCAGAGGTAAGGAGTCGTGGCTCCCTGGTTCACCAACTGTTGCCTTATTGGAAGAAGATGTAGCACCAGATTAGAGGCAACAGCTCCTACGACAGGCAAAAGACAAAAACCAAAACATGCGGGCTGTCTCTTACAGCTGGCTTTGTGTGGCCAACAATAGGTGAGTAATAGTGGTAGGAGCAAAGAGTACAAGCAATTGGCAATCACAGCCAAATCAGTGGTACCAACGGGTGCAGGTGCTGGCTATAGGAGTGGCAATGTCAGTAGCAACGAGCAGTAGCTGCAGTAGCGGTGTTGACAAGCAACCGTATCGGGAACGTAAGCGACGACAATGGTGAACAGCGGCACGAGGAGTAGTAGGGGTGGATTGTGGAATCAACAGTAGTGCATGGCAGCAAGAGTAGCGTGCAGCAGTAGGAGAAATTTAAAGCAGTAGTGGCATTAGCGCGCTAGTGGAAGCAATAACACCAGCTAGACCAATGTGGTCGTTGTAGCACCCACGGTAGGCTACAGCTTGGACAATGTGAAGAATTAGTAGAAACAACAACGTGCAGCTGCAAGCAGCACCAACCGTAGCAGTTTTGGCTGAACCTAATATAGTAGAAGCAGCAATAGCAACAATAGTGTGTTGAAGCAGCCGTATTAGCAACAGCCACGATAGCGGTTGCAGTGGGTGCTCCACGATCTCCATGCAACAGCATGGCAGCCGTGCTGCCAGCCCAAGGCCGGCGACTGCCGACGAGCGTGCTGGCGATTTCACCCACAATATTTGTGGGTGTAACTGCCGGACTGGAGCTGGCTGACAAAGAAGAAGTTGAAAAAGGAAGAAGTTATAGAGGACTGCCGCACCTGAAAGAGGAGGGTGGTTGAGTAACTCCCTGGTGAGGGGTCCTTTGACAAATCACTAGGGAATTCGGTGACCAAAAAAATGGCGGCTTTGGTGGCTTTTGAAGATTTAAGAGGCTGAGAGAATTCCTTGAGCATGGTCTATTGCCTACTTTCCAAGGTGTTTTTTGAGCCACCAAGACTATGGACATGCCCTCTTTAAGCACTAGAGTAGTATAATCAGAGTGGAGGTAATCATCTCCAATCTCAGTGCATCTACGGACGTGAACACGTCAAACCAGTGTGACCTTGTGCCGGTCAACTTTAATCGGGTGGTTCTCTTCCCTGAAGCTACAGTCGTGCCACCTTGATCTCACCCTCAATATGAGCATAATGACATAGTATTAGGCGCCTTCTGTTTTTTCTTGCTTCCATTTTGGTGATGGACATCATGGACGGAGTCGAAGCTGGCAGCGCCGCGGCAGTTGGTATCCGCCTTGAATTTGACCATGTGAACCTTTCCGCTCTCCAAAGCATTCGATCCTGCCTGATACGTCTGTCCTCCTCATCGGAGATATGGCCATTCCCTATGGAAAGCTACAAAGTTTGAAGAGGATGGTGCAGGACCTTAGTGATCGATTTCGCCCTGATGGTGGTGTCATTACATCTCTGCTTTCGACCACTTCCTACACCACGTCACAGGCCTCTCCTGTCGACTCTTTTTAGCCACCATTCGACTTGCCATCAGAGGCCTCCATCATCATTTCCATCTTACGGTCCTCTGCTGATACTGATCCTACATGAAACTGCACTTCTCTATCATTCCCTCTATTCAAGCTCGTACTTTACAATGGCAACGGCGCGTGACACGACAGACCCACCTTGTCTTGGTCACATCAATGACCTTACTGAAGTCTGCGATCCTCGAGGTGGAGGGGGAGTGTGTGTATCCATTGACTATGATCATACAGGGATGTGTGACTCTTGATACAGCTCTAATGACAGTGTTCTTGGCCACCGCACTGGAGTCCAACAGTGCAAAGGATAATGGAGGAAGTATAATAGTGGAGGTCATCGAGGGAGTTGCTCTAAGCACAACTCCATAGCCTTCCGATGCAACACCACCTTTCAGAGTGGAAGTGCCTATGACAGAAGGCACAGAGGCCTTCACAACTATCTCGACGATCCTACCGATAGCGACTGAGGCAATAAGGGGAGCACAGAGTGCTGCCAAACCAGAGTAAGAAAATGTAAATCATGTTGCATTGAATATCATTGTGGAGGTGGTTCCACGAGCTACAGCATCTCCATCTTTGCAGGTCGTAGATACGCCATTAGCTTTGGAGTGACAATATTAGGGATCGATAATACACCTACTATTAAAGCGGTCGTGCTTATGAAACTAGACACAAAGGTCATAGATTTGAGTGTGTGACATTTGTCCCCTATTGCCACTCTGTTTATAGTAGTAAAGGCATTAGCACGGGGAGACTCGTTGGCTACCGCACCAAAGTTAGACAGTAGAGAGGATTTTGCAGGAATTGTAGTAGTGGAAGTGGTCCCGATAGCTCTAGTGTTGATAGATCCAGAGGTTACGGTTTTTCCATCAGCTTCAGATGTCCCTGGTGCTAGACCGCCAGCAGCGGTTGCTAATGTGATTCCAACTATCATGCTTATGACGAAGAAATGGAGGTAGAGTTAATCAAAGGACTTTTGCAAACTAGAAGAAGTGTGTATAAAGGGAAGTTTTTGGAAGGTTCTAGGAAGGTGGAAACAAGTTAACAATGTTGTTTGAGATGTTGTTTGTCTAGGAAGGTGGAAACTTTTATGCACTAGGTAACGTGTGTATACTGTTTTTTTGGTACACTGCTAAGCTTCCATGCAAGGTACTCCTAGTGGAGATTTGGCAGAGGAGGGAGGGGGGATTGAAAGTGTATGTGGGGATTGCATGTGGAGGTGTATGGCTGGATATGTGGGTTGTGTGTACAGATATGAAACTGTGTATGTTCCTTTGAGTGATGTAGTTAGTGGTAGTCTGGAGGAGGGGTTGTGGGCTGGAAAGTGTATGTGGGGAGTGTAAGCGGAGGTATATGGCTGGATGTGTGGATTGTGTGTAGAAATGTGTACTTGTGTATGTTGGTTTGAGTAATATGTTTGAGATTGGTTGGTGGTTGTTGGGGTGGAGGGGTTGTGGGGACAGAAAGTGTATGTGGAGACTGTAAGTTGAGGTGAATCACTAGGTGTATGGGATGCGTGTAGAAATTTGTACTTGTGTACATTGGTTTGAGCGCTCTGTTTGAGATTTCTTGGTGGTGATTGTTTGAGAAGAGAGGAAGGGAGGGTGGGGATGGAAAGTTCATGTGGGGAGTGTAAGTGGAGGTGTATTGTCAAATGTGTGGGTTTTTTGTAGACATATACTCTTGTGTATGATGATTTTGAGTGATTTGGTGAGTGGTGGTTAAAAGTGTATGTGAGGATTGCATGGGGAGGTGTATGGTTGGATAGGTGGGTTGTGTGTAGAGACATGAACTTGTGTATGTTCGTTTGAGTGATGTGGTTAGTGGTGGTTGAGAGGAGGGGGTTTGGGGTGGAAAGTGTATGTGGGGAGTGTAAGTGAAGGTGTACGGCTGGATGTGTAGGTTGTGTGTAGAAATTTGTACTTGTGTATGTTTGTTTGATTAATGTGTTTGATATTGGTTGATGGTCGTTGGGGTGGACGAGGGAGAGGGGGTTGTGGAGGTGGAAAGTGTATGAGGGGATTGCATGTGGAGGTGTATAACTGGATAGGTGGGTTGTGTGTACAGATATGAGCTTGTGTATATTCCTTTGAGTGATATAGTTAGTTCTGGTTTGGAGGAGGGGGTTTGGGGTGAAATGTGTATGTGGGGTGTGTGGTGTATGACTGGATGTGTAGGTTGTGTGAAGAAATGTGTACTTGTGTATGTTGGTTTGAGTGATGTGTTTGAGATTGGTTGGTGGTGGTTGGGGTGTAGGGGTAGAAAGTGTATGTGGACATTATTCGTGGAGGTGTATCAATGCGTGTATGGGTTGTGTGTAGGTATCTGTACTTGTACATTGGTTTGAGTGATGTTTTTTGGATTCTTTGGTGGTCGTTGGATGGGGGGGAGAGGGGAGGTGTCGAGGTAGAAAGTGTATGTGGAGATTGAACGTGGAGGTGTATGGTTGGATGTATGATTTATGTGTAAAAGATTGTACTTGTGTACATTGGTTTGAGTGATGTGTTTTGGATTGCTTGGGTGAGAGAGGGGGAAGGGGGGGTGTGGTTGGGAAGTGTATGTGGGGGGGTGTATGTGGAGATGTTTTACAGGTTGTGTGTGTTTTATATAGAGATATACACTTTTGTAAAACGGATTTGAGTGATTTGGTTAGTGGTGGTTAGGTGGATGGGGTAGGGGAGAAAATGTATGTGGGCAAGTGCACATCGTTTCCAAAATGCACGATTTTCGACTTGAAGATATGGGAAAAATGCAATAGAAGAGGTAGAGGTCTAATGTAAATAACTCCATTGTAAACTTTCGTAGGCAAACAATGGCTACGCTGGACATCTTTACTGACACATTTGGCACATTCTTGTACTAAAACCCAATCATGGTTAGAATTGTATTTTAATATTTATCGTATATCTGTCTTTATTGTTAATACCGACCAAAAATGGGTACAACTTTGCCTTTTGGGCTGTTTGGCGCAAATTTCATCGGACACACTGTTGTAGCCAAAGTTGTCGCTCGAGCGGCGGTCAAGAAATCAACCTGTCGCTCGAGCGACAGGATGGCTGCCGAACTGTTCGGCAGGATGGTTGCCGAACTGTTCGGCAGGATGGCTGCCGAACTGTTCGGCAGGATGGCTGCCGAAGCTCGACCGAATATTGGGAGAGGGGGGTTGTTGACACGAGAAGTGTCTCTGTCAGTGTCGATAACCCCCCTCCCCCATTACCCAAATATTGACATCTCAATGTTCGGGTGTCGGACTTCGCCGCCGGCCGGGGTCGGTTGCCGACGATTCTTCGCCGGTGACTTTTCAATGCTCACCCCATTCAGACTTTTGCCGCTATAAGCCGTCCGATAAACGATCCTTGGCCAATCGCACGGCTGACGACCACCGAAGCAAAAAATGTCATATCGATCGAGCTACTAGATCCTTTGTACATTTCAAAACTCCCCTACGGTNATTGCATCATAAAAATCCTTGCACTTGTGTGCGATTTTCAGTTTCTCTCGTGGTGCTTGGTGTCCACCTCCACAAACACACGCCACATACACTTCTCCGCTGGAGGAAGGGGGCAGGGGGGGAGGTGGCACTAGATTTCAGAACGATGTCCTTCCCCCTCTCCCCCCTCCCCCCCGTCACCACCGAAGTGCATAGGGTCAGTGCATATGGGAGTGTGGTTTTTGTCGTACACGTCGAAGGATTTTATACACAAGTGCAAAGCAAAGAGCCTTCTTGGATCTTTTGTGATTGCAACACACTAGTGTACTCTGAAGCCGAATACGCCTACGAACATTCGAGCGCCGTCTCATACACTCCCCACATGCACAAGGTGCCGGGGGGGGGGGGGGGGGGGGGGAGCGAAAATGAAAAACAACTATGAAGTTGCCGCAATTCTCGGTCAGTCCACATTCTCGGTCCGACACTTCAGCTCTCTGGGCTCAGTCATGCCGAGTCCAAAAGGCTTCTTCGAGCCCAGAAATAGGTACGGTAACCAGTTCTGAGAACGTTGACTTTCTAAAAGCACATGTTCTGATGACGACAAATAAGGGAAAATCTAGGAGTATTTTATTATGTAGAAACAACCACTTTCACATTTTACTTCCTTAGAAATGTTCTAACATCTTAGCTAAAACACTTAATTTCGTTGCTTAGAAAAAATGAAAGAAGCCATTAAAAATGTATTGAAAATTTAGGTGATTTTTATGAATATCCCTCATGTAAGTAACTGAAACTTCTTGGAAATGAGACTCATGGTGAGAAGCCTTTGTGGGAAGTGTGAATGGAAACATTAGAAGAATTGTGGGTAGGAAGCTACTTGCAACCTCCATAGTTAAAGAATGATATGTAGGGAAATTTCTTAGTAATTTCTCATGTATGGTGAAGTTATTTGTGCACTGTTTAAGGGGTGTCTGGATTAGGGGCAATTGGTTCTAAATGAAGAAATGAGGAGGTAGCAAACATGTGTGTGTGACGTCCACCCTCCCAAGAATGTGCTATGACGTCCATATCACATGCAGCTAGGCAGCAGCAAATTCACATTGATAGTGGCATCACATCTCTAGATGCCACTCAGAGTGTCAAGTGTACAGCAGCCAATGCAGTCATTGAGTCCGCGTCGGTACTCATTGAGACTTCCTGCAGCTTGTTGACACCATCATCCACCGTTGGACGGGAGGCCATCATTCAGGAGGCATTACGTCGGCGCCTAGCTGACCTTGAGCGATTGTTTGCTCTCTGCATACCAGGAGATATTGAGTGTGCGGCTTAATACTTTTTAATAAAGGTACGTGGTCTGGAGTACATGGACAGACTTAGAGCAATGACAGAGCACCAACGCAACATGTCAGAGTTAACCACTTTTGATGCCACTTCACAGCTTAGTAAGAGTGATGAGGGGCAGCTTACTCAGCCAGCCACTAAGCCTACATTTGTGGCTGCACACATGCACCTCTTGAATGCACAACAACAACTTGCACATAATTAACGGATGGGCCTGGTCACCTTATCAGCCTTCACCGCAAGCACCTACAGACTCCAAGAGTTCAAGGAGGACAACCTCGATCTTTCAAAGACAGAGTTTCTAGTTGAATGGAAGCATTTTAGAGTGGTGTGAAAAGAAAGGTAAAAAAACTAGAGCTGTCGTTGGTGTATCACAGATAGCATTTTTTTTTAGCCAGAGAGAGATTCACATTTGCGCATGCAGATACTACTGTTGCATCACTTGCACTATCGCAGGTCAGCACCACTACCTATTCCATCAGTGTCTCAGCTCCATCTTCCTCGTGTACACAATGAGGAGGGTGTACTTCTGGGCTGATGGATTTATCCCTGATGTCTGGAGCAGAATAGGCTGCTTCATGTATGTGCAGTAGTTTCGGTAGCCGTCTCCCAACTCCAACGACTTCCAATGTTGATGATGTCACTACAGAGAGTATGACTCATGGAGATGTGTGGCAGGTTCCAGCGGTCAGACTTCGTGACTAATAGGGTTCCGCCGGTCTATGAGGGAGTCCCATTCCCTGTAACATTTAAACATCGTCTTCGTCTCTGATGGTCCACATTCATTCTCAACATAAGCACATCCAGAAATCGGAGCATGCAAGGGAGGACATTCACTCTCGCACAGTGGTTGTATGGTTGATGTGTCCAGGATCACGTGAGCGAGGGGGAGATGTGTTGTTGCCTTCAGGTAGTATGTTTCCAAATTCATCAGCCCAGGGTAAGTGTTGTGTGGTCTTCGAGCCAACTTGGCATATGAAGGATTATACAGAGTGATACTTCAGCTGTTGAACTTGATGCTATTCTAGTGGGTGTTTTGTTGTTGTTGAAATGCAGCAAGTGCATTATTGTGACCATATCAGCGATTGCATCATTGGGGACGGCTTGGAAACCAGGGGGAGTTTTGTTGTGTGGGATTCAACCTGTCCCAATTTTGCACTGGCTTGTTGACTGTCATGAGAATGATTCAGGAAGGTTGTGTAGTTTTTTTGCCATGTTCCATTGATGTCAAATTATTGTATGTATTGGTTGGATTCATTCTGTGGTTGAGATCCGGGCACTTGGTGGTCTGTACCAGGTGCCGTGGGAGTCCCCTCATGCATGTTTGGGATGTTGTGAATTGGCTATACCATGTCTGTGGCCAAGATCACGACATGCGGTGGTCTCTACCAATGCCATCGTAGACCCCTTATGTGTTTTTAAGTGTCGTGTACCTGGTTGTATGTTGCCGGTGCTCGAAACCTGGACACTCATTGATGTGTAATAGTGCCTGAAGGAGATTCCATGTTGATGTGTGGGCTTCCAATAGTCGGAAAGCTGTTCTTCGTGCCTAGAAGCTTCTTGTGCATGTTTTCTGGACTGCTTCCATTTTCTCTCTAGGCCGAGACCCAAGCATCCGAATATGTGCTCTGGTTCTTCAAGGAGACCTTCCTTGCTTGGTTTCTTTCCCCTTGGCACTTTTCATCCCTGCCTGTTCATTTCGGCGTAGCGGGTATGATGAGGCCTGGTGGACAAGCTGCAAGCATCCCTATATTAGCCCTTTATGAGCTCTTTTATAACTTCTCTTTGTTCTTGAAGCGTTTAGAGCTCATGAGATTTTTGCATGGACCTTGTATTTTGTTTCAAAGGTAGTGGCAAAGGTACGTCTCTATTGTTGAGCTTCCACCTAGTGGCCTGATGTAAGTAAAGTCAACTGACGTGTAAAACCAAACAAACTTACATGTTGTCGGGAAAGCGAAGCTTGACGATGAGAATTCTCCTCATTTATTCGATGGCGAATTTTACGAGAGACTCAACCTTTACCTTGGTGCAACCTCGTTTGTAGAGTTTGATATTGGCAGAGTTGAATACGATGCAATCACCGAAGCTCAACTCGTTGTTGGTCCTATGCTATTCAGCTGTTTGAATCATTTGGCTTGTGTTACTTTGAGTTTCTAATGTGTATTGTCCCATTTTATGCAGAAGTCTCACTGTTGCATGTTGCTCGAATTCTGCAAACCTGCCTAGGTTATGGATTTTTTTCCACAAGCCACCTTGGATGGTAAATTACCCGGGGCTAAACAGGCTGTACAGTCGGATGAGAACTAAGTTGTCAAGAGCTTCATCACCGAGTCTATGCCATGTATAGAAAGCTCGTGGTAGGTGCTCAAGCATATAATTTCTCTGTTCAATCTGCCAATTATTCCAGAGATAAAAGGACGTTGATAACTTGATTTGACTCTCGTACTGAGTCATGAGCTTGCATTAGAATTGCTCGTGAATCTGCCATCCATGTCGCTCCTAATTGTCTGTTGTGCACTGTACGGGCACATGTCGTGGTTGAGGAAGAGTTGTGACATGCCCTTGGTAATGACAGTTGTCTTCCTTGAGAGGAAGTGTGCCTTTTCAGAGAAGCAATCCACCACCATGTGGCTTGCATCAAATTCTTCAAGTATAGTGGACAACCAGTGACAAAGTCAATGGATACATCTAACTATGGCCCCTTTGGCACCGGCAATGATTGAAACAAACCCGAGGGTTTGGTCTATATTGACTTGTATCATTGCTTCATACAAATTGTAATGATTTGTTACGTCGGTTTCCGTGTTGTCCCAAAAGAACTACTTCATGAGTTTCTTTTTGTTTTTTTTTTTTTTCTTGCTGAAGTATCCAACTAGAGAGTTGTACTCTAACATCCGTGTTTGTTCCACACTGGGACATATGAATACATGGTGAGAGAATCTTCAATGCCAATACTGAGCTTTAAACCAGGTTTCCCTTGTTGTAACCTCCAAGCTGTTCCTAGCTCCGTTGGAACATTCCCTGGATGTAGAGGTCTAAATTGATTTATAGAGTGCTGATCTCGGCTCTTCAATCCGGTCGCGGAGTAAGGGCATCTACCAGATATTATTTTTCTGTACCCCATCTGCTCGAAATTTCAATGTTTCAGGACAAGACATTTTGTGCAGAAAAGACATCACCAGCATTCCATGTAGAAATATTCATCTTCAATACAAGCACGACCACAACCATCTGATTTTTGTGCAAACTATACTTCAACTCTCATCCGTACAACTTGTTGATGTATGTACAAATTGTAGTTCTCAAATGCCATTCTTTCAGCTTCCGTGTGTGTGTGTGTGTGTGTGTGTGTGTGTGTGTGTGTGTGTGTGTGTGTGTGTGTGTGTGTGTGTGTGTGTGTGTGTGTGTGTGTGTGTGTGTGTGTGTGTGTGTGTGTGTGCGTGTGTGTGTGTGTGTGTGTGTGTGTGTGTATGTGTGTGTGTGTGTGTGTGTGTGTGTGTGTGCGTGTGTGTGTGTGTGTGTGTGTGTGTGTGTATGTGTGTGTGTGTGTGTGTGTGTGTGTGTGAGTGTGTGTGTGTGTGTGTGTGTGTGTGTGTC
>SZWC01022623.1:1061-12155 GCA_023375785.1 Penium margaritaceum
ATATAGATATAGATATAGATATAGATATAGTTATAGATATAGATATAGATATAGATATAGATATAGACATAGATATAGATATAGATATAGATATAGATATAGATGTAGATATAGATATAGATATAGATGTAGATATAGACATAGATATAGATATAGATATAGATATAGATGTAGATATAGACATAGATATAGATATAGATAAAGATATAGATATAGATATATATATATATAGATATAGATATAGATATAGATACAGATATAGATATAGATATAGATATAGATATATAGATATAGTTATATAGATATAGATATATAGATAGAGATATAGATATAGATATAGATATATATATAGATATAGATATAGATATAGATATAGATATAGATATAGATATACATATGCATATACATGTATATAGATATAGATATAGATCTACATATAGATATAGATACAGATATAGATATAAATATAGATATAGATATAGATATAGATATAGATATAGATATAGATATAGATATAGATATAGATATAGATATAGATAGAGATATAGATATAGATATAGATATAGATGTAGATATAGATATA
Organism: Penium margaritaceum; assembly: GCA_023375785.1. Classification (NCBI taxonomy): domain Eukaryota; kingdom Viridiplantae; phylum Streptophyta; class Zygnematophyceae; order Desmidiales; family Peniaceae; genus Penium; species Penium margaritaceum. The sequence continues at coordinate 1,645 of SZWC01022623.1, forward strand.
GATATAGATATAGATAGAGATATAGATATAGATATAGACATAGATATAGATATAGACATAGATATTGATATAGATATAGATATAGATGTAGGTATAGATATAGATATAGATATAGATATAGATATAGATATAGATATAGATATAGATATAGATATAGATATAGATATAGATACAGATATAGATAAAGATATAGATATAGATATAGATATAGATACATGTGTATATAGATATAGATATAGATATAGATGTAGATGTAGATATAGTTATAGATATAGATATAGATATAGATATAGATATAGAGATAGATACGGATATAGATATAGATAAAGATATAGATATAGATATAGATATAGATATGCATAAAGATATATATACATATAAGTATTGATGAATAAAGATAGATATAGATGTAAATGTAGATCTATATAGANGATATAGATATAGATATAGATATAGATATAGATATATATATAGATATAGATATAGATATAGATATAGATATAGTTATGGATATAGATATAGATATAGATATAGATATAGATATAGATATGCATAAAGATATATATACATATAAGTATTGATGAATAAAGATAGATATAGATGTAAATGTAGATCTATATAGATATGGATATAGATAAATATTTAGACATATACAGAGATTTAGGTCTAAAGAAATATAATGATATGGGTATAGATTTTTATATAGTTATGAACAATCGTATACATGTATATGCAAATATTTATGAATATATATAGATATATAAGAAGATACATTTTCATGTAGATGTACATTCATATATTCATCAAGAAATAGATATTTTATGCATTCAGATAACAATTAATATAAATGTATAGAGAAATGTTAGATATTCATAAAACCTTTTGTGGATATATCAATTTCATAACATGAAAACATTTATTCAAATCGGTATTACCAATCAGAAATTTGAAATTTTAAAAATGAAGTCAAAATTTATGAGATTCATGAAATTTTGAAAAGAATACATGTGTTTTATTCCATTATTAGCAATAAGAATAGTGGTGAGAATGTTTCTTTTTATACATATGAAGGTATTTGGAAACTGAAAAAAAAAAATAAAGAGTTCCATTTTGACTATAATTGTATGATAGCATTTTGTTGTATTTTTCATCAATGTTCATATGAATGCACAAGTACATAAATAAATGTATTACATGAAAATTTAATATTTTCTTGTCATTCATATTTGATTTGTCTTGGTTTTGATAGGTTTGAAAGATTAGGTTTGCATATTTTCACACTTTTCATCTTTCACATCACATCAAATAATAGTTATATCTTTTGTCATGGTTTTTCATATCAATCCTTTTTGATCTATTTTAGTGGAATATATTATAATCTGTTGAGTTTTGGTCTTGGTTTACCTATTTTTACTGTTCTTGCGCTGTTGTTATCAGATCTGTGGTCTAGGTGGTCTACATCAGTGTATGATCGTTTTGTCTGGACTTGAAAGGAAAATCGTCCTGCTTGAGGTACAGTTATGCCATTTCAGTTTAGAGTCGCTCGTTGTGGCGTTCGGCAGCACTTTCAGTCACAAAGACCTGAATGGGGGGACCTTGTCCTTAGACTTGAACGTCAATCTCGTGTCCGCACTTGCTGTTTCAACTACCCTCATCGAAGTCTCAGAAACGAACTCCCCCCGCGCAATCTTTCTCGTCGTTACCTATCCCCATCTAGGACTTCGCTGCTTAACTTGGGTGTTCGGCCGCGATATCAGCGTGAGCGACTAAGGAATAGCAAACCCCATTCATGTCTTTGTGTCAGAAATGTATTGTTTCACACAAACGTAGAAAAGTACAAAGAACATTGATGGATTCGGTACCAAGATACTGGAAGAACCCTCAAGAGAGGGGAACAGGAAGAGGTCGCACGAGAGACTGCGCAAACTACCATAGAAGCAATCGGTCAAGAGAAAAGAGGAGAATCTGGATGTGATAGTCCGATAACACCAAAAGCAAACACGAGAGCATTTCATAACCGTATACTAAATAAGCGTTCTAAAACCCCACATTAAAAACCCTCTCGATACTATTTCAATTCGTTTCTGTGCTTGCAAAACAAATTATTTTAGGAAACAACATGCACAAATTTCCATTGCAAATAATAATGAAAAAAATGAATTATACTAATATACTAAAATCAAAACTCATTCATAAACATTGTTTCCATTCATTCTAGTGTAACTTACAATTCATGAATTTCATGGTTGAGGAACATATCCTCAACAAGGAAGGTATCAAAACAGGAAACATTGTAACATATTGTTCCTCAATACACATAAAAACAAAGATGAATACATTTACCAAGTTTTTGGGTATTCATAGAAGACTATGTGTAAAAAAATATATACATATACATATACATATACGTAAATATATACATATACATATACATATACATATACATATACATATACATATACATATACATATACATATACATATACATATACATATACATATACATATACATATACATATACATATACATATACATGTACATATACATATGCATATGCATATACATATACATATACATATACATATACATATACATATACATATGGATAAGCATTTTCATATCTATATGTGTTTGCCTTTTCATATGTATATAGTGATATAGATACACATGTATGAGCATAAAGATGACTGCATACTCATGAATTAACATACACGTACCTTTCTTGGCCTTTTTTTTCTTTTGCTGCCTTTGTTTGATTTGTATTCGTTACAAACGATGGATTTTTTCTACCATAGGGGATCATCGTGGTCATTATTCATAGTATATTTATTGAGGTTTGATCTCCTTTAAAAGGGAGGGTCGAGCCTTCCGTCTACATTGTTCTTTTGACCAGACGCGCGAATCCTCCAGTTGTTCTGGAGCAGTTTCCATGTGCTGCCGGCCACCGCACTGTTGGTACTTCTCATGTAGACGAATCCGATGGGGTCCTTCAAGGCATCGTCGATACGTCCTAAGTAGCCCTATTGAGATACTGATTATTAAAGATTTCCGTTGTCTTCTTGTAGTCATTGTTTAAGCCCATGCATGTTTTCGCTGTATTTGATTTTTCAATTCCTGTCTGGCTTGAGGAGCAGCCAAGACATTTCCGAAACGTGCATGAGAGAAGCAGTTTGTGTCCACCGACATTGTGAGCTAATCATTTGGAAGAGCCATTGAATGCTTCACTGCTTGCGCAAGCATTTACGACTAGGCGTGGAGGGCGTACCATCTCCGCACGATCCTCCCAACTGAGAAAAAGTGAACGATGAGACTTTATCTTTCCTTAGCATGGAACAGGCTAGTGAACAGTGGGTGCAAAACAAACATGACCAAGTGAAAAAGCATGTGATAACCTGCACCAGGAGAAGAATAAGAAAACATTTCGTTATCTAGTTAGGAAATCCTAAGAAAAAGCGTTTTAAACTGTATATTTCGCTTTCATTAGTCTTTTTGCCTACAAAGAAGCACCGTAAGACCAAAACCAAACCCTCATTCACAGTTGAATGCACCTCTTCATGAGCTTTCCATGTCCTCTAAGTATAGTTACAGTTTGCAGTTCAACTTCGAACTGATTTTTTAACAACCTCATAATAAGAACTAGGCACTAATTTAATCATTTCCAAAAACATCTTGGAATTGCGTGTCACTTATGAAATATGCCACTAGTGTTGCATATTAATATTCCATAGAACGCTTTCAATGTTGGTCAACGTCATAAAAAACAAGAAAATTTGACAAGATAAGCAATTATATCATAAATAAAGACCCCAAAAACATAATAAGGGAAAGAAACATGGATCTTCCCACAAGGTTTGCCAAAGAGAACACATTCAAAGAAATGAAAACTTTTGCTCACACAAAGGTGCAAATGTTTCTTTGATTCAACTCATTTTTTTTCTATTTATAAATGCACTATCCTTACCACAATCCATCCTTTAAAAACACCATGTTACACATGAAGCATACAATGTGCTTAACATAACACATGCTATTTCTCTTTTGAATTCCCCCCAACTTGCATATCTATATCCATCATTATGATTTTTCTTTGTCTCAAATAATACAATTACACATGAATTCGCAACATGTATGGTTATAAAAACCTCGTTAAGTTTTTGATTGGGGATAATTCAACTTCTTTCACTTTCCCAAATTGTTTCAAATGCTTATGATACATCATTAAATCTTCATGTTTTCACATAAAGAAGGAAGAGTTAGTATTAATATTTGAGTGAAATCGTCTTTTCTTTCTCAATCCATGTTTACAAAGATAAATCTATGTGTTCTAATCTAAACTTTTCCCTCTTTCTTACAATTATTCATGATAAGAATATACAAACCTCTATGTTTCTTTTTGCCGATTCTTTATGGATGAAATTCATTGCTTGTCTTAGAATAAAGTTTTGAATAATATGAGGCAATCAAACACAAAGGCGCAACCCATCCTACTTTCAATTTTCGTTTTAAGAAGTATGAGGTGGAAGATAAGGGTGTATACACAAATGTGTATCATCATAAAAACATGACAATAGATAAGTAAGAACATGCACCATGTGCACAGTCATACACATACATGTAAACATGCTTGCATATGTACACTTGTTTTGTTGCACACATGCATGCAAAACCATGATCATGACTCATGAAACGTGTGTGAATGAATCTTTGGAGTTGTTTACATTGTTTATTTTTAACAATGTGGATATGTACACTAGTGATTCATGTTCAAGCATACACGTTTTTCCAGAAATGTCTACCATGTAACCTCTCCGCTTGTTTTTAGTAAAAAACCTTCATGTTCAACTCTCATCTAAACCCTCATATCCTTTAAAAATATCACCATTATGAGCTCTTCTTAACTCTAAAAACACGTAAAATCCCCTAGGGCATCCCTCCCTCTTTCCCACAACACATCAACCCATAATGAACGACTTCCAATCATATGTTATATCTCTCTTATAGCCATGTACAACAATCCCTCTCATACTAACCTCTTAGAATCAAGATGCAGAACCAATCAATCTTAAACCCCTACACTATTACCCATTTCCCTTCATCTGATACCATTGAATCCTCTTCCACCATTTCAATTGCTCATTTCTACCCTTAATCAATTGAATTCACCCAAATTATTTCCTCATAAATCCCACCATACCTCCTTTTTGCCTTTGTTCCTTCCAACTTCCCCTCAATTCCACTTCCCCTTTCCCATTGGAAACAACAACATTTGGCCATCTCACCTTCCTGAACTTGTAATCCATTGGTATTATTCTGGCTCGCTTTTCAACCTCATGTTCATTTCTCTCAAACTACTAAATGGAATTTCTCTTTAAAATGGATTTTTGTCCCACCCTATTCACCTCTAATGTTAATGACAAGCCCTTTCGTTCCCCTTCACACATCCCTTTCCTCCCCCTTAAACCTTGTTTCCATTGTCTCTATATGGAGTACTTGAAACTTCCTCTTACAATGCTTTATTTTTTATCCCACATATACCAGCCACGATATGTTTTTCCATCTTGTCATTCACCACCTCATCATTTTCCTTTTTAAATAAACATTTATCTCCACCTTTTCTTCCCTAAACTAAACTCAGGTTGAAAATAAGATTCTAATGCTAAATTATAAACGTCTTCCTCACATGAAGTTCATTATCATCACTTCTTGCTTATATTTAAGAAACCTTTAGAGGCACTTAGTTTTTCTATTTGATGTAATAACATGGGATTTTATGTGGTGTTCACTTCTGAGATACACTTTAATGTTTCAAGCATCACTTGCCATGATGTTGTAGTGAGTTGTGTAAGCTTAGGGTCATCCCAAAATGCGCTCGTTACCTAAATGTGTATTTGTGCTTATGAAGAGTATCTGTAATGCATTTGTATTTGTCTGTATGAGAAAGGCAAATCTATTTATGTGCCAAATTAAAGTTTATAGTAGTAATTCTTTTTTTAGATTCTTCTTCTACAATATTATAGACATGCAAAAAGTTGAACATTCTTTTGTCTTAGCGCCAAAATTTACGTGTCAAGGTTAAAGTATGCTAATTGAGTTGTGGAGGACATTTTGAACCCTTACACTAATCAGATAGCAAAATGAAGGAGGGGTTTTTGTGATACATGAAAAAGTGTTCAAACACGACAAAAAGAACATGAATGTTTCACAAAATTGAAAATCTTTGATACATTTCTCAATAACAATGTGATAAATGTTTCTTTGATCTTGTACATGGATCTCGTTTTTTTTCTGATCATTCTCAAACCTTTACCTTGACATGAGATAATCTCATATCATGCAATGAATAATTTTCTCATAGATGAACTATCTGGCTATGCATTCAACTCAAATCATTTTTGGAAATGAAGTAAACGATGGAAGAAAGTTTTCTTATGATGGTATTCATATTCAAAATGGTTTGAACAAGCATAAAGGAGAATGATGATGTTGTTTTGAGACAAAATAAAGTTTCTCTTATACAAAGTATTACACTTATCTATTTTGTGTACATCATATGAATGTATTGTTAGAACATCATTACAATGTTTCCAAAGCAAGTGCATAGATGCCTGATATCTTATGATAATGATTTTATGAATACACCATCATAATCAATCATGTTAGTTTTAATAAACTTTTGATAGTGCAAATGGATACTACTATGATGGCAAATCCTTTACTAAATGATTTTGTTTGGTTGTATTTACTTTGGAATTCTCGATCCTCTACAAGAGGTCGACATTGGAATAGAAATGCATGGCGTGCTTGAATCTACTTATAACTATTTTGATTTTTCTTCAATTATTTCACCTCTCCTCTAATGAAATTCAATGGTGAAAATAGTTTCATCTAGTGTTTTTTCATGAGGACTCCTTTCAAGCCTTTGATGGTAATCTTTCCACAAGAAACTATATTCAAATTCAAAGGAATCCATCCCTAATGTGATGTTCTTTTTCTCATGAATTCTGTGTAGCCTTTTGAGGTATTTACTCTAGGGCTTTTTAAAAAGATATTCCGGCAATGTGTCCATGTGGTGTGTGATGTTTTGTCATATGAAAAAATGTACGGTAATAATGCATTTTGTGCCTCATATTGTCTTGTATGGGTAGTTTGACACACAATTCTATGTGGGAGTTTTAGTGCATGGAGTAAGTGCATGAGAACAGTGTGCCCATGACGATTCAAACCTATAATAATGCACTCATCACACACTCGGTGCGTGATTTTGTTTTTCGTGTAATTCAAGAGCTGCACTCATACGGGGGTTCATTAGGTGGGGTTAGTTTATAAAAACAATGCCCGATCTTCATCCATCTTTACGTACACAATACATGAACCCAGTGCGTATGGGGCTAGTGTATGACAACAATGCCCAGCCTTCCTCCACGTCTTCATACACAATATACGTAATTAGTGTGCATGAACGCTAGAACAATAACTCTTACTCCGTGGCACTTGCTCACTACCAAGGTAGTAACATAGTGTAGTAGAAATCAAGTGTGTGAATTGAACACCATCGAGCATATATACGATTTGCGTATAACTTGTAGTTTCAGTTACATTGTTTATCATTGTTTGCATTACTATTATACTTATAAGATTCACCTTGTTTTATATAATCAAAATTGCGCCTTCAAAAGATTGATTACCATCACAATTCTATGGTATGCTAACTTATGAATTATCAAAATGAATGATGTTTTTCTGTTTTATCTGACTTAAAAAAATCTCATCCTTAGTTCGTAAAATGACACCATGATATCTAGTTTCATATGAAAAATGAAAAAAAATCCTCATACCTGACAATGATTCCTGGATACATACTGAATATGGGATAATTCAATGATGCATCTTCAAGAATGTTCTGAACCTCAAGAAAACTTGTCATAAAAATGATAGATAATTGTATGTTTAGAATGATGATGATGTTTTTTTGGCATCTTTGTTTGTAGGAGGTCGAAATAGTGATGTTATATGTGTAACACTTACATTGGAAACTTTTGGTGCTGATATGGATGCGCCTTTAGCGTAAAGACTTGAAACTCATGTAAAGCGCTCATACGTCTACATGGACAACATTAGAAAGTGGATGAAATTGGTTTCTCTTTTTGAGATAGATTTTTTACTCTTGTATTGTATTTTGAATGCAGAATCTAAGTAAATAGTGCACCTCCTTTGCTTCTTTTGACATGTCACTAGTTTTCCCTTTTGATTCAACCATTTTGATCGGATACTCATAACGAAAGAATAACTTTTGCACCATCAATGTAAGCTTTTTTGAGTGGGATTGTTAAACACAACAAAAAAAAAAACGAAGTGAAGAAAACCTTCTTAAAAACACCACTTAGATTCCGGGATTTGTTATGAATACATCCAAGATTTTGTTGGGTTTGTAAATCACTTACTTTCTTCTTGGTATGTTAGATTGTAAGTTTGAGTACATTGCATGAGAAAAGGATGGAATCATTCTCCCCCCTTGTCTAGATGAATGAAGATATCACACAAATATAACAAGGTTGGATTAAAACTACGTTTTGTTTTTTGGGAAGGGATATCTTCTATAATGGTTATGTTTCTTATGGGTGATACGCATGCAATCACATGATGTTAGATAATGTTATGTCCCATGGATGCATGGGAGTGTTTTTGGTCTAAGAAGCATTGATTCGAGAGTGGAAGTTAGAGGAGATATGATAGAATGAAATCTTCATAATGTTATCATTATGGAATTTCAAGGAATATTTTTAGTGGAATTGGTAATTTAAGAATGAAGGGTATGAGGGAGAGGTAGGGATTTGAAGCTATTTATCCTTGGAGGGATGGAAACGTGCTTCTTAACATTAAGTCTGACACAATTCAATGAATGGGCACGTGGGTGAGTTTCTTGTGATCTTATCCCATGAAACCTTGAGGTAAGCCCTTTGAATACCATGGTGGAGTGTGATGAGGTTTAATCATACCTTGTTTCAATGCAAGTTTATACCATGCATTGTTGCTTGGAGAAGTTTCAGGGGAACAACCTTGTAGAATGGGAATCACTTTTTTTTAATTCATGTTGTGATAGAAAAAAGTTGCATTGTGACATTGTGTACCATAGATGTTAAGGGTATAACGTTCGGGACAAAGGATTTGCCCGGAAACATGGCTTATTATGGAATTGTAAATGTTTTAGATGACTCAGTATTTGGAAAACATGACATACTTTGCATTTTTCTCCTATGCAGCATCATCTTCAATAGTCATCATCATGTTCAATGGCATCACACTAGAGAACAATGCAAGAGTTGTGCCCTTTTGAATGTAGTACGCAAAAATGGTGCCCCCCTACTCAGCACCCTATAGTTCCTCCCATCTAAAGGTAGCACGCACGTGGCCCCTCACCAAAGCAAGTTGCAATCATGGATCCTCCTTAAGGTAGCACAAAGTAATGGAACATTAAAAAAAAACCCCACTAAATAAAACAAATAATTTTCTGGATTTTCCACCGAAATTCCACCGGAAGTTCCTGGGGGGCCGGGTTCAATCTTCGGGCTTGTTTTGGTGTCTTGGAGACCCTCCCGCTCCTATCGCTGACGACCACGGGACCCAAAAAGAACGACGTGCTTGTTGAGATGGGGCACCTATTTGCTTGTGAAGGTATGAAAACGGTGCTATGAATGCATTTGTCTCCGCTGCACTGTTGTCGTCGTGCGCGCTCGCCTAGTCACGTAGCCTGCGCCCGCTGGCAGCCGTGCCACGCCGTTGTGACCTCACTTCTCGCTCTCCGACACCTCTTTTGCAAGCGCAACTTCGCTATCGCTTCTATGCAATCGCATCCTCGCTATCGCCCATGTGCAAGCGCCTCTCTGCAAGCGCCTCTTTGCCGCAGCTTGCGCTGTGCGGCTTTGTGTCCACCCTTGAGTGCCTGCTCCACGCGTGTGTGGGTGCAAACGTGCGCGCATGGCGAGCGACCCACACGACTCGCTCCACACTGGCCAACTCCGACAGCGCAGTCCCTGGACGCGCCCCCTCTCCAATTCGACTTGCCACGTTTCCTGCCAAATGCTCCACGGCATTGGTTGTCGTTTAGGGTGGCCATGTGAGTTGCAGTCGTGACAAGCAGCGGACGGCGCAGCATCGGCCGCCCCGGCCGCATTGCCAACGAAACAAGCCGGCCAAGGCATCTGGGCACTGATGACGTCGGCCGAGCCGGCAGTCGCCGCGCCGTCGGTCGCGGCATCGGTGGCCGCCAGTACCGCCGCCTGTGGCGTCGGCCGCCCTGGCCGCGTCTCCCGCTTCTGTGTGGAGCTAACTCCACGATGAATGGGCTGCTGCTCCGCAAACACGACGCGAGAGCCGTTCCGTGGCGAGCGAAGCTGAGCTGCCGACGAAGCAGCTCGTGCAGTTTCTGACCAACTGCACAGACTAGTGGAAAGGAAGGGAAGGGGGGGGAAGGGAGGGCGGGGTAGGTGGGAGGTCAGTTTTGGGCCGGCAG
>SZWC01022623.1:12273-42613 GCA_023375785.1 Penium margaritaceum
CAGATGCAGCCTCAGATGCCGCCGCAGATGCAATCTCCTTCTCTTGCACGCCCTCATCCTCTCGCCCATTCCCAATCCTACAGCCCTCACACTCACCATCGGGATCCCTACCTCGCACGCTCCATCTCCCACAGTCAGTCGCAGGCGCACCTCCAGCCGCCGTCTGCAGCCACTGCGGCGGCGCAGCCCCTCCATGCACGCTGGGACAGCACATCTGTCCGCGCCAACTGGGCCGTTTACTTGGACCCAGAAGCCGCAGTTGCTGCCTCTGCAGCAACAGCGGCAGCGGCAGCAGCAGCTGCAGCGGCGGCAACTCCGCGAGCAGCAGCAGCATCGATCGCCCTTGGGTCCTTCCGAGATCGGGACCGTCAGGGCGGGCCGGGTGGCCGCAAGTGGCCGGCGAATTCGGCGAGGCACAGCCGCTCACACTCCGTTGCACCGGAGCAAATGTTGCTGATGGATCTCCAGCGAAGCGGGGGCGGCAGTAAGCCAGCTCCTTTGGAGACTTGGCTGGAGCAGCTGCCACTGCAGCAGCAGCAGCAGCAGCACCGCCACCACCACCACCACCAGCAGCAGGATGGTAAACGTCAGCAGCAGGCGTTGAAGTCACAGCGGTCAACGCAGCAGAGGAGTTGGGGGTCTGGGTCCGACGTGCTGGTGATTGAGGTTCCCCCCATGGATGAGTCAGAAGCACGGGGGGTGACTGCTGCTGCAGATGCCTCTGGTGCCAAACCGTACTCCGGCCTCGTTCACGATGACTACGACAAAGTCAGTGGCAGCGACTCGGACGAGCCTCTCCCATCCCAGGTTGTGGGCCACGTGCATGATGAAGACTTGGATTCTTCTTCCACAGCTTCCGGTGTTGCCCCTGCTGCGGTTGCAGTACGGAGAGTACGGTCAAGACCCACATCAACTGGCAAGTCGAGGCACCGGCAGAGGTCAAAGTCAAGGTCGCGCAGCGAGGGACGTGGTGCCAAGCACAGAGCTGCTAGCTACGGCAGCAGTGAAGACTGGGGGGATTGCCTGCCTCCGGAAGGATCAGCAGCAGCAGAAGCGGCGGTGGCAACGTCTGTGTGGATTCCGCTCGAGCACAAACTCTTTTATGATACCCAACGAGAGCCGCGGACGAGACGAGAGTCGCACCAGCAGAAACAGCGGCAGCAGCAGCAGAAGAAGCAGAAGCAGAAGCAGCAGCAGCAGCAGCAGAACCACCACCACCACCGCCGCCACCTCCACCATCAACATCGGCAGCTTAGTCAGCATGCAAAACCTGCACCGGCCGATGTTTTGAGTGAAGATAATTTGTCTAACGCAGATCTCTGTAGCGATGCCACGTTGTCATGCTCCAATGGCAACTGCAGCACCAACAGCGACAGCAATGAAGCTCCTGCCACAGACAAACTGCCCCAGTCATTGCCCTCACCAGCAAGTAAGTTTGGGTCAAAGGCGACTCCTGCGGAGGCTGTCGGCCGCGTGGCAGGCACAGGGGTGGACACGAAGCTGTCTGCGGAGGAGTGGCTGGAGGTCCTTGAGGAGGTCCTTGTGAAGCTCAAGGACCCTGGCCCTGAGCCCTCGCACACGCCAGCTCATCACAGCAAGGGCCCTGGCCCTCAAGGCCGGCCTCTTTCCAACGCTGTCCCACATGGCAGCAGCGGCGGGATCGCAAGTTTGGGCAAAAATGGGAAGAGTGGGAAGGAGGCACGGCGGCTGCACCCCCAACCCGTGCCCTCCTCCAGCACTGTGCGCAGTTCGAATGACGACGACGCGGAATCTGAGGTGGATCTGTCCGCCCATGCAGCACGGAAGCAGGCGGGAGGCCGCCAGCGAGGGCCAGGCAGCATGGTCAGCAGCAGAACTGCCAAGTCTGACGCGAGTCAAGGTCACGTGGGCGTCCGCGAGTCTCAGCAGCAGCAACGCCATCTTCATGTTAGGCGGGGTTCCACAGACGATGCTGTGGAATTGGAGGTCAAGCCGTGCTCTGCTGCTGCTGCCGTTGCAGCTGCTGCTGCAGAAGCAGCGGCGGCAGCGCAGCATGGTAATCACCGGCGCGAAAAGCTTATCAAACGCTCTGACTGCGACCCATTTGCAAAGGAGCAGCACAGCTCTTTCGCCCGCGTATCTGCCAAGCACGCACGCTCCTCCTCCCACTCCTCCTCTTCCATAGGGCAGCAGCTCGTGCGAAGCCGAACGAGTGCAAGCACTGATTCTGAGGATGAATCTAACCAGCTGGAAATAGCGCCCGCAAAACGCTCCAGCCGTTTGCTGCAGTCTCCTGCAACTGGTGTGGCCCCTTTCCCTCATCAGCACGGGGAGTCCAAGGGGCTGGCACGCAGCCTGAGTGAGGACGGCGGGTGCGATTTGGACCCTCGCAGGCACCAGGTTCGTGTGCCTCAGCCGGTGGCTTCTTGCGGGCCCGGACCTGGGGGATCGCGTGAGACATCGTCCACCGCATGCAGCGGCATGGTGTCCTCCTCGGCTTCTCAGGTAAGAGGGTCCCCCTCTGGCCCATCAAGGACCTCCCCGAGGCCCACATCCACAGGGAAGTCCAGAGCTTTGTCTCCGGGTGGACGTAGGCCAAAATCACCAGCCCAACCGGCCGGCCGGGCTGGTTGGGCCGGGCCACAGCGAGACCGGCCCAAGGGACTTGGTGACAGCGACCCCATCCGTGGCCGGCAGTCCCAGGGCCTGGAGGAGGAAGGCGACATGACATCGGACAGCCCCCACGACCCCCAGCAACGCCAAAGACCGGGGAAACATGTCCGGCGAGTGTCGGATCTCCTCCTGTTGCGGCCGCGCTCTCGAGGAAAGGAACGCATCATCGGCAATGTGGCGAGCAAGGTGCTCCTGTCTTCCAGTCCAGCTCCTGCAGACTTCTGTCGTGCAGCTAGCTTGGGAACTGAGAAGCAGGAGGTTTCCAAGGACAATCTGGACGCAGGATTCGTGCGCACTTCCCGCCGCCTGCTTGCCAATGTCACCTCCCTGCTGGAACGCCCGGGCAGAGGCTCCAGGAGGGCTCCAAAGGCTTCTTGACCCCAACTGTTGGATGCTTGAATATGCCCCACCCATCTCTCCGCCCATTCCCAGCCCCTTGCCCTCTATTCCTCTCCCTCAGCCGTCGCCTTGTGGTGCAGCTAACGGAGCTCAGTTCTGTTGACCTGCTTTGGTCGAACTGCATATGACATCATTTGCTCATGTTCGTGTGTGTTGTATGCCGATTCCTCTAGCCGGAGGGGTGGGTGAGCTCCAATCCAAAGCATGCCAAAGCAATGGTTTGCTGGTCAACGGCATGCTCTGATCTTGGTGTCGCGATTGATTGAGACTCTCGTCCATCTTGCGGGGAGTCGCATGATGCAACCTGTCAGGTTAGCTGGGGTGACTAACGAAGTAAGCAGGTCAGCTCCGAATGTGAGCCGACAAATTGTCAATTATCCTCTTATACAATTCTCTGAGCCAATCAACTTCTCCGGTTTCAACATCAGACAAGCTTGACATTGACTTCCACTGAATCCTCAACAATGCAGATGACACTTTTTGTTCGTGTTGGGCTATTGCACATGCAAATGATCAGGGGTGACAAAGACATGCATGAGAGCAGGAGTAACAAAGAAAGTTAGTGTGAGCAATCAACACAATGTGAGGATACATTCCCACCCACATGTATGCGCGTAACGCACGGCTGTCCGAATGAAAATCCGAAAGAAGCACCAGGTGCATGTTGTGATATGTGACGTTGCTGTCGACCTGTACAGTTTACTATGACCACTCGGTCGTGTCCATACTCGTGCAGATCCCTGATGCGGACCCTGGTGTCACTGGTGCGTCATGTGGTGGCGGACTACCAGCTTGGAGCTGACCGACGACCGTTCCAGAGCTCTGGACGCTACCCTGGACCTTCTGCAGTTTTTCTGCAGCACGCAGGGGTTTATCGGTGGACTAGCCGTGGGCCCGATTTGCATGTTTTTGCATTGTGTATCCACCGTTTGATGCCCGATGAATTCATGTGACAAGTCGTAGCGTCCGACTTTTGATTCTGCACGTCTAAGTTCTGACGGCATAGCGTTTTGATATGTCTGCGTAGAGTTACAGCCAAAACAGGGGTTTTGGGCCGGTTTGAGGACAGATCTTGCACAGTCGCGTGCGACACCCGCCGTGCGCCGCGGCAGGTGTTGGTTTGTGTGGCTTCCATCCGTCACGACCGACACCGCTAGTTTACCGATATACCCACATCCGGTGTATATGGTAGAGGAGGGCGTGACGACAGATTGGGCCTCCGGACTGCACCGAGACTTCTCCAGCACCTACGGAAGCGCCGGCGAGACGCGGTCGATGCGTTCTGGTAGCCCTGTGGGCTTGTCGGGAGCTGGGAGAGTTTTCTCGGTGGGTTGAGACCCGTGCACCCGGTGGACTATACTGGTGCGACGAGGAGACCCGGTGGCCATACTAGCGCTTCCGATGTTCGGAAAGCTGTGTGTGATGTCTGGACGTTGATTCTAAGATTTTCTGGCACTGCTCTTATTTTCTCGGTGGTCGAGACCCGGGCACTCGGAGAGCTGTTCCGGTGCCTTGAGGAGATCATCGTTATTGTTATGGTGGTGTACGTAGTGTGTTCTCCCCGCTGACTTGTTTGGGCTCAGCGGGGGTGACGGGGCCCGGAGCGGCTAGCTGCCGGCGCCCCTATTCAAGCCCGCCAGGGGCTCATTTGTACTTTATCCTTGTTCTTTACATTCAGCTTTCTTAGACTTAGCGAAATTCTCGCCGTCTTGCATCGCACTCACACACAAAGCTCATGTTCGTTTTTGCATGGGCCTGCATGCCCTAAGAATTATTTCTTATTTGGTATCAGAGCACAGGGGGGCGTGTGAGTAGCAAAAGCAGCAGCAGTGGGCGGAATGCAAAGAGAACGCGCCACATGGCGCCACGCCGGCAGCAGCGTGAGGGAGCACGAAACGATTGCAAGTCAACGCCACAGGGACGGTGAGCCGCGAAAAGGAGCAATAGCGTGCAGCAGCGACGGCAGCAGCAGCAGCGTGCACCAGCAGCAGCCACGACGGCAGCAGCAAGCAGTAGCAGCAGCTGCTGCGCAGAGTAGTAGCAGCAGCATATAGCAGCAGAAGCAACAGCTACTGCAGTAGCGGCGGCAGCAGAAGCAGCGTGCAGCAACAGCAGCAGCCGCGGCGGTAGCATCAAGCAACAGCTGCTGCTGCTGCGCAGAGCAGCAGCAGCAACAGAAGTAGCAGCAGCAGCAGAAGAAGCAGCAGCAGCAGCAGCAGCAACTGCAGCAGCTACACCTGCCGCTGCAGCTTCTGCTGCCGCTGCGAGGAGGGCCTCACAGCCCTCCTCTGAGGGGGAGGGGCCCTCTGAGGGGGCCTGTCGGCCCCATTCGCACCCTCACCCTCCCTTCCTCCCCTTCTTAGGGGGGCCCTCGGAGGGCCCTGCCGAACCCCTCCGAGGGGCCCTTCGGAGGGGACCCATCAGCCTCGTGGGCCCCCTCGGCCCCGTCGGCCCCGTCAGCCGACCGACGGAGGGGTCGGGTCAGAGGGGTGGACAAGACCCCCCCCCCTCCCTCTCGCTCCCTCCTCCCCCCCACACCCACTCGCTCACTCCCTCGCTCAGCGAGCGAGCGAGCGAGCGTGCACGGGAGGGAGGGCCGGACAAGTCGGACACCCCCCCCCCTCCTTATTTTCCCTGTTCGCCCACCTTCCTGGCAGTCGAGAAAAGGGGGGGGGTGAGTAACAAAAAATCCAAAAAGGGGTACGCCTGAAAGAGAAAAAAAAGAAAAGAAAAANCCTCTCGCTCCCTCCTCCCCCCCACACCCACTCGCTCACTCCCTCGCTCAGCGAGCGAGCGAGCGAGCGTGCACGGGAGGGAGGGCCGGACAAGTCGGACACCCCCCCCCCTCCTTATTTTCCCTGTTCGCCCACCTTCCTGGCAGTCGAGAAAAGGGGGGGGGTGAGTAACAAAAAATCCAAAAAGGGGTACGCCTGAAAGAGAAAAAAAAGAAAAGAAAAAAAAAGAGAAAGGCGAGGGCTAAATGCGAGCAGAGGGGAGAACCGAAACAAAAAAAAACAAAGGGGGTGGAGGGTGAGGGCAAAAGAAGAAGAAAAAAAAAGGAACACAAGAGGGGGCCTAAGGGCTAGTGAATAACGAAAAAAAAGGGTTAATCTTCCAACTACCACCGTCGCAGCAGCCGCAGCTTCATAGCCGCAATAGCATCATTAGACGGTGAAGTGTCGACGACTACTTAGTGCGGCGGCTGCGCGAGAGCTTGCACTTTCGCCTTCAGAGCCGACATTGTACTGACGTCGGCAGCGATCTCCGCTTCGAGACGCGTCCTGGACCGGCGTCTTCCTAGGGCCCGTGGATTGGTGCGCGCACTTCACCCCGTAGGATCAACGGCGGATTCGAGTCTTACCAGCTCCGAGGGCTGGGTCGTCTACCGTTTGGAGCAGCAGCCACACCTGCAGCCGCCACCCCTTCTCGTCTTGGAGCAGTCTTCGCTCCATTAGTGGCAGCAGTATGCGTGGCCGTACTTAGTCGGACAACAGTCTCCGGACGTGCTGTGGTAGTGCAGCTCTTCACGTCGGGTCACGTTTGCTGACCCGGACGCCGTGATCACTAGGAGTGACAGCACCTACTGGCCTCATTCTCTCCCGTGGCTTGGTGTTTACCACCTGGAGTAGGTGTCCTCGGTACCTATCCATCGTCCAGCACACGAGATGAGTGTGCGGACATCTGAGCAGGCGCCCTGCGCGTTCGCCTGCTACTACTGTGGTGATGGACATCATGGTTGGCGTCGCTGTTGGACGCGCCCTCCCGGCTGGCATCCACCTTGGCTACAGCCTCGTCCGAGCCTGCGTCCTCCACAGCATACAGATCTGCGGGCGTTGGTAGATCCCCTAGCTGACCTCTCGCGAGCATATTTGCTGAGATCCACGGCCTCCGACAGACAGTGCAACGGCTTTGTGACCTCGTCGTCACTGAGCGTGCTTCTATTACTCGTATGTCGACGGCCTCTTCGATCACATCTCATCCATCCTCTCCTCCTTCCTCATCCGATGGTGTACCTTCAGCTCCATCTGCCAGCGAGTCCCAGGCTGCCACCATCCTTTCGATCCTCCACTCTGTTGCGACCACGATGCCATCTCACGATGACATGTCTTCATGCAGCCATTCGAGTCGAGTGACTCCGCGACGTCGGCGTCAGTGCTCCGCACGACGTGCTCGTGCCGGTTTTGATACATCCTCCACCTCCTCGGCCTCCGTTGCTCTACCTGTCGAGGGGGAGTGTGGTCACCGCACATTGCCTGTTGTGACCGTAGCGACAGGATTCGCACTCACGCCGGGCCGTGCTGCTCGAGCGTCAGCTCAGGCAGATTCAGATGATACGGAGACAGCACATGGCGTGGAGTCTGACCCCTTCATGGCGTTCATGGTTGAGAGTTGCTTTTCATCGTCCAGGTTGGATCCAGATCTTCCACAGCAGCAGGTGACATCAGGAGGAGCACAGATACGGCGTCCTCGGACGGTGCCACTCGCGGCTCCGACCGCTGGAGGCCCAGGGGTAGCACAGGAGTCTCGTACGGATCGAGATGCATCCATCATACTTTTGGGGGAGAGCGTGCATCAGACTCACACCAGTCCGGCGGATGTTGGGGTACTTGGGACGTGCATGTCATTGAGGTCGAAATCTACGCTGTGGTAGCAGCCGGACATTCTGCAGCAGCAGGTTGCATCAGGAGGAGTGCAGGTCCCGCGTGCCTTGGCGATGCCACTCGGGACTCCGACCAGTAGCGGCCTAGTGGTGGCACAGCAGTCTTGTGCGGATCGAGATGCCCCACACGGATCTTCGGGTGCGTTGGCGCACGAGGTTCACACCAGTACGATAGTACTCGCAGTGCATGAGCAGAGTCGGCCGGTTGGTCTTTTGGAGGTTGAGGCATTCTTGAGAGCAGCAGTTCTGAGAGACATCGCTGGGACATCTGCTACAGCAGACACGCCAGGCTCCACCGTCTCATCTGCGGTGCATGAGGACCAGCTTCAGCGTGAGGAGTCGTCCATGTTCCCACAGTCTCCGGGTTCCCGTACCCACGACGGAGTAGTGACATACATGAAGGAGTCAGATGATGGTCCTTACTCTATCATCGAGCAGGTGGTAGCGACCAGCGTTCCCGGTGAGACAGGGCGTAAGCGCCAGCAGCGCTTGTTGGTGGCCTTGACGGACATTGTCGAGCCGGAGCCCTGCACACGTATGTCCACTACGGCGGGAGTTGAGGACAGTGGTGCAGATCCCTACACGCAGATGGAGTCACCTCGTCAGCTGGAGCTGAGTTCTGCCCCTTCATGTTCACCTGCTGATGACCTAGCTGATCACATGGACACTGAGAGTGGCAGTACCTACACGGACGACATCTCTACATGCTCCACGGACTCTGACAACTCATCCTTCTCCTTCTCTCTCTGGGCATGCGACCGCTCACTCCTCGTCTGATAGACACGAGTTGTGATGTGGATGCGACACCTGTAGCTGCATCCGATGTTCCAGCGTCTCAGCAGGTTGCGAGCTTGGTTGATCCCTAGGAGGATGCAGCAACACCAGTTCCATCGTCTTCAGCAACAGAGATGCAGGTGGCGATGTACTCACAAGTTGTGCAGTCTGCATGTGCACCATCGAGTGAGGCATAGTTTAATCCACACCAGGTCGACATGGGCCACCTCGGCATGTCCGAGGCAGATTATGCTGATCTGCAGGAGCGTGTAGTCATGCTACAACGGGAGATGATGCGCGTGAACGATTCTCAGAGGAGGGCAGCATCACTGCTACCGCCAGGAGCCTTCCGCCAGCAGCATCTGGCACACCTATACCCGGGGAGGATCTTGTACGAGCTCTAAGTATGACGTCTGTTGGAGACATTGTCATAGGAGAGGTGAGCGTGCCTTCGCCTTCCGCCATCCTGGCTCCTGTCGACCCCATCATCGCTCCTCCTTCCTCTTCTGCTGCCGTCACGCACCTTCATCCACCCGACTCACCTGTCCCATCTTCATCTTCATCCACGAGTGGTGATCCGGTTCGTCGCTCTAGCCCTCCTCTTCTGGCAGTACACCCTTGTGTCTCAGGGTGTGCTATCCCGTATCGGAGGCCAGCTCCGCCACTTCATCCACGCACGCATGTTGCTCGCCCATTCCCATTCCTCCGGCGTACACGGATGCATCGCGGCAGTGCGAAGGCTCGAGAGACTGTGAGTTGGGACCCTTGGCAGTCACGCGAGGACTGGTATACCCCAGGTGATGCAGATTCACGTGAGGAGTCATAGCCGGAGACACCACTTTGTCTTTGAGGGAGGGAGTCGACTCGCAGGTGACAGGGGGAGCTATCTCTACATGATGGATACACCACATGACTCATCGCCCAGAATCTGTTCAGTTACGATATCAGTATCTCCTTGTTCTTTATATTCAGCGTTCCAGACTTAGCCAAGTTCTTGCCATCTTGCATCGCACTCACACACAGAGCTCATGTTCGTTTTTGCATGGGCCCGCATGCCCTAAAAATTATTTCCTCCGTGCATTGTACACGTGTCACGAGGAGACCATGTGATCGTGTGTCTTGGTGTGTGACTATACTGTGTATGGCATGTGAATGCGAGCTGTTGGTCAAGACCCGGACACGTGGTGCTTTACACCCATGTTGCGAGGAGATCCTCCCATGATCCTGTGTTTGGATGGTGATACTATTGTGTTGGATTGCTCGTAGCGGTCGAGACCCGGACCCTGGTACCGCCAGTGTCACGAGGAGACCATCTTCTCCTCTGACATGTGTATGATGTGCATTACACTGGTTTGTGTGCGTGTGCATCACTCCTCTCATGGTCGAGACCCAGACACTTGGTGGGCTCTGCCAGTGTCCAGGGAGACACTAGATGGATAGCAGATGATTGTGTGTGTGCGTGGGTGTCTGTGTTAGTTGACTCATTCTTGTTATGGCTTGCCATACATTGTTGTTCCATGCCTTCGTTCATTGGTTCTGGCGTGGACGGCTATGCCAGCCAGGGGGAGTGTTGGTTTGTGTGGCTTCCATCCGTCACGACCGACACCGCTAGTTTACCGATGTACCCACATCCAGGGTATATGGTAGAGGAGGGCGTAACGACAGGACGGGCCTCCGGACTGCATCGAGACTTCTCCAGCACCTACGACAGAGCCGGCGAGATGCGGTCGATGCGTTCTGGTAGCCCTGTGGGCTTGTCGGGAGCTAGGAGAGTTTTCTCGGTGGGTTGAGACCCGCGCACCCGGTGCACTATACCGGTGCGACGAGGAGACCCGGTGGCTATACTAGCACTTCCGATGTTCGGAAAGCTGTGTGTGATGTCTGGACGTTAATTCTGAGATTTTCTGGCACTGATCTTATTTTCTCGGTGGTCGAGACCCGGGCACTCGGAGAGCTGTTCCGATGCCTCGAGGAGACCATAGTTATTGTTATGGTGGTGTACGTAGTGTGTTCTCCCGGCTGACTCGTTTGGGCTCAGCGGGGGTGACGGGGCCCGGTGCGGCTAGCTGCCGGCGCCCTTGTTTAAGCCTGCTTGGGGCTCATTTGTACTTTCTCCTTGTTCTTTGTATTCAGCGTTCTAGACTTAGCCAATTTATCGCTGCCTTGCATCGCACTCACACACAGAGCTCATGTTCGTTTTTGCATGGGCCTGCATGCCCAAAAACATATTTCCAATCGCAAGTACTTATGCCATGGACCTGTCATTTGTCATCTCTCTCTGCAGATGCTATTGAAGCATTCTGACACTTTACCTTGTATCTCCTAGCCAGACCCTTGCCGTTGTGTGCAGGACTTGTGACTGTCGTCACCGTCTGACCAGGCACTGACGCCTAGTCAGCGGCCGTATCGCTAGGAAGCTTCCACACATCTCCTTAGTGCAAAAACAAATAATCTTCGTAACTAGTTAATGATGGAGTAAGGATAACAACATTGAGAAATGTTAGTTTGTCTGTCGAACACGCAAGTGACCTCTTGACTTCTTCCATTCACACACACACACATGCACACACACACACACACACACACCCACATACACCATTCCTGCAGGAGACTGAGTATGGCAGAAGCTATGGAGTCGTGCATCATTGGCGTCTGTGCCGGTTGCAAGATCGTTGTGCTCGACCATGCTCAGCTCTGATGGAGCTGACATCTTACTACTTCAAACATTTGGTGATAAGCCATGTGATGGCTAAAACATGAGAGATACAGTGAGAGATGCATGCACCACATACGCTCGTGGTCGATGTGGTTTTTGATTCTTGCATCTTGCATGCAATGCTTCTTGTCTCATTATTACCTGGGATACTGATCCTGCGGGGCCACACACTCAGTCGCTCTGAGGTGTGAGAAACCACGGCGGCCTTTTGGCTGACCGGTTTGGTTCGACTCCGGGGTGGCGTCTAGGCCCCACTTCGAACTCCTCGAGTGGGTGGCCCAGTCAACCGCGACTAAGAGGTCACTGGCTCCTTACTCTCGTTACACTCTCGCTACTCAACAAAAGCACGTTTTTTTCACCAACCTCTTGTTTCGCCATGACTGTGGTTGCTGTAAGAGTTGAGTCAGCACAGTAGTGAGGGTATGTCGGCACTCTGCCGCTGCCTACTGGTAGCAAAGTGGGAGGGAAAGAACCCTTCGTTCAAACGATCCACGGTGGACTGTGGTCCATCGCCCGCAATGTCCACGGTTGCACGATCGCGGATGCACGTGACACCTCTGTCCGTCAGTGCCTCTCGTCTCAGCTCTGCTGTCCAGTAGCCTCCTGCCGTAGCTGACTCGTCCCTAAGCACCAGAACCTTGCTGTCTCGCTGCTCAGCGCTGTCCCTACCACTGCACTCTTGCAACAGCCAGCCGCACTCCCCGCAGCTGTAGGTTAGCAGTTCGTTGCTTCGGGCTTCTTAGTGAGCAGCTGAGCAGTGCTGTTGGCAGGCGGTCTCATAGAGGTACTGATTCCCACATATCTCAGGAGATGTGCTTCCTCCGGTCTACTGTGTCTCGAACAGCTCTGGAGCCCAGCAGGCCCTTCTGTCCTGCGCCATGTTCCTCTCTCTCTCTTGAGCAACAACAACCGCATCTTCGGCCTTGCCTGTAATCCTGTAGCAGTGGTCTTCATGCCTCTAGGTTTTCAACATCACAGCAGCACCATGGTGCTCCTGATTGCAATCTCACGGCTCTCTTGCCATGGCTGATCATCTCTCAACAGCTCCACAGGTCCTCAAACTCTCTGCCCTACAATCCTCTTCTCTCACATCTGAGATAGCAGCAGCATCATTGGCCGCCTCTGTGGCCTCACTTCCAACCCTGGCTGCACCACCGAACATCGGAGCGGCCCCTACCTCTCCAAAGGGGGCACGTGATCGCTCACGCCTCGACGAGCTTACAGACCGCCACGAGGAGGAGGCGGATGTTACATCGTGGGCGCATCTTCGTCGCCATTGTGACAGCCCTGGATACCACCCCGGGGAAGACTACGACCCCACAGAAGACGAGGTGCGTGAAGACGGTGCAGTGTACGCGGCCTAATGCCAGTCAGCCTCGGACGACTCACCGACCGTTCAAAATGCACGAACTACGGGGCCTCCACGTGAATGACGTCATCCGGCATCTCCGGTAAGATCTCCCATCTCCCGTAGAACGCATTGGCAGAGTCAGCACACTGCTCAAGGTGTTACCTCTCCGCCTAGACCGACAGCCCCAACAGAGCAGGCTAAGGCAGCTTTGAGTCGTGCAGTGTCCCCTGTCGTGCCTCAGGCTGCTACTACATCATCTGGACCCGATATTCTGACTGCCCTGGAAGCAACACTTGTCTCCTGTGTTGCTGACACTTCTACCTTTCTTGCAACAGCGCATGCTGCACGTGCACCTGCCAGTAGCCCTGTCTTAATAGCCCTATTGCTGGCAGGGCTACTGAGACCTATGCAGCAGCAGCCTTTGATCAGGGCCCCATTGCGGCTGGTGCAGTCAACATTGCCACACAGGTAGTAGCAGTAGCTAGCACAGTCGTAGTAGCAGCAGCCTCAGTAGCCACTGCCCTCTCCAACGCCGTCGCCTCCATACAGGTTTCCACTTTCAACAAGGGCTATTGCACAGCCCTCGCTGGGCAAACCTGACTTTGATTTAGTGCCACCGCACTTTACCCCTAACCTGACTTTTGCTTCATGGGAACTTTGCTTCAGTGCTTGGGCACAAGGTGAGCAGCTCCGGGAGTACTATCATGTACCCAATCCCGCTGCTAATCCTCCCTTTGTACCCTTTGACTCTGAGTCTGCGCGGGCTGTGCGTGCTCTCATTCGCGCTGATCCCAATGATCTCACTAATGAGATAGGATCCTATAGAGCTGACAGTGCACGCCGCACCCCTGCCAACCCTGTCAGCGCGTATGCTCTCATCAAGCGTCGCACGATTGTCACTGGACATGCCGCACAGAGTGTTCTCACTGTGCAGTTCAACACGCTCTCCATGCGTGAAGACAAGACTGTGCATGGCTACTGGGCTCGCAGCCTTCGTCTCTTGAAGGATCTTGGTAAGGCAACTCCTGGCCAACTACTTGTTGTTCTCTCCATTGTGAATGGCCTCATTCCTAAACTCTCTGACATCTTCAGAGAGGTGAAAGCCTCTGAGATTGAGAGGCTTGCAGCAGAGCCAGTTCCTGTTGACTCTCCACCAGGGATTGGATCCCTTTGGGAATTCACCTCCCAACGCCTTACTCATTGGTGGAGTGCGCTCCAAAACAAACGAATTTACCGTGCAGCAGGTGCGGCTGCCACCACTGCACTGCCCTCCACATCATCCTCCTCTACCTCCTCCTCCTCCTCTCCCTCTACCTCGGCCACAACTCTACTCAACCAAGGTGGGGGGGGTGGTCAGGGCCGGGGCAAGGGGAGCGGCAACTCAGGCTCTGGCAGCCCAGGCGGGCGTGGCAAAGCCAAGGGCTCTAACAACACCCCCAACACTGTCACGTACTGGAACTGCGGCTCAGTCGGCCAGTCAGCACCCAAGTGCCCATCACCACCAGACAACGATCGCCTGGCCTCTGCCATGCGTGCGCACTGGGCGCGCTCCTCGGGTGGCTCTAGTGGCACTTCTCACACATCCTCATCCGCTCCTTCCTCTGCACCCTCTAGCAGAGAGCACCAGTGGTCACTGACACTACTATGTACAACACCGTTGCTTCTCCACCTCTTCTCCCTTACCCTTCGGGNGGGGGGGGTGGTCAGGGCCGGGGCAAGGGGAGCGGCAACTCAGGCTCTGGCAGCCCAGGCGGGCGTGGCAAAGCCAAGGGCTCTAACAACACCCCCAACACTGTCACGTACTGGAACTGCGGCTCAGTCGGCCAGTCAGCACCCAAGTGCCCATCACCACCAGACAACGATCGCCTGGCCTCTGCCATGCGTGCGCACTGGGCGCGCTCCTCGGGTGGCTCTAGTGGCACTTCTCGCACATCCTCATCCGCTCCTTGCTCTGCACCCTCTAGCAGGGCGGCACCAGTGGTCACCGACGCTACCGTGTACAACACCATTGCTTCTCCACCTCTTCTCCCTTACCCTTCGGGTTGGCCCTCGGGGTATGGTGGGCCCATCTTCTACGGCCTGCCATCCGGTGCCTACTCTCCACGTAGCTGGGCAACTCCATCCTATCGCCCATCCTCTGCTGTGGCGATCATGCCCGACCCTCATGAGGACGAGCTCCAGTTGTACGGAGCATTGTCTCATGCTGTACATCAGCACCACCTTCGTGATCAGGGAGGTGAGAGTGAAGGCTCTGGGTCGGAGACTCTTGCATGTGTTGCTGATGGGGCGTTACGTGGTTGTTCGTCCGGTCATGTTCTTGGTTGCCCGCCCCTCGATGTCTCGTGGATTGAATACTGGTAGCCTGTACGTTTGCCTCGTTGCCTTGCAGCCTGTGGTCAACACCTCTCTCGTCATGCAGCTCTTTCCGTAGTGAGTCACGATCCCTCCACTGTTCGTGCGTTGGGTGGCTTTTGGATCCTTGATTCAGGTGCCACCCACCACATGACCTCGTCGCACATGTCCTTTGTCTCCCTTGGTCCTGTTGGCTCTGTCCGCTTTGTTCGTACTGGCTCCGGCCAACTGCTCCCAGTCCAAGGGGTTGGTGTTGTACGCTTCATTGGCCCAGGGGGAGAATTGTTCTTGCCAGATGTCCTATACGTTCCATTGCTAGAGCTGAGTCTGCTCTCTCTCACGACACTCGGCGACTAGGGCACGGACTTCTCGTCCAGTCGCGACATTGCCTCTGTTTCTCACCGCACATCTGGTAGCATTCTCTTGCAAGGCACACGCTGTGATTGTCTGTTATGCGTCCCTACATTTGCACCGTCTCCTGCCACCGCTGCCCATGTGCATGTCGCACGCTCTCTCTCACCCGCTCATGCACAACTGTTCCACCGCCACCTGTGCCACATCCATACAGCAGCCATTGACAGCCAACTTCGAGTTCTCCCCGCTGATGGCCTTGACACTGCCACGTTCCCGACTCCTTGTCCCCTTGCCTTTCTTGACTGTGCTCAGGGCAAGATGCATCGGTCCCCATTCAGCACTTCAAATTCTCGCACTCTTCACCCTCTTGACTTGTTGCACGCTGATGTCATGGATTCCCTCTCTCATGACTCTCTTGGAGGTGTCGGACGCTACGTAACTTGTCTCACAGATGATTTTTCTCGCATGCGTTGGGTCTTTGCTCTCAAACAAAAGAGTGACGTCTGCTCCACCCTTGAATCTTGGATTCCTCAAGCTGAAGTCGCTTGTGGTCTTCGCCTTTGTGTCTTTCGTTGTGACTGTGGCGGAGAATTCATTGGTCCCACCTCTCGCTTTCTGTCCTCTTGTAGTGTGACTGTCAAAACCTCTACTCCCTACACACCCCAACAAAATGGTGTTTCTAAGCAATGGAACCGGACACTTGCTGATGGAGTTTGCACTCTCCTCATTGCCTCGGACCTTCCACCCCTTTTCTCTTTTGAACCCATGTTGTACATGATTTGGTTTTGGAACCGTGTCCCGCATGGTCCCCTCTTACGCCATGTCACTGCATTTTAACGTTGGTTGGGTCGTCGTGTAGACCTCCGCCTCGCTCGCGTCTGGGGCTGTGTCATCGCCATGTGGCTTCCCGAGGACCTTTGTGACGGCAAACTTAGTCCTTGTGCTCGCTTGTGCACCTTTCTTGGGGTCTCCGCCATGTCGAAAGCCCGACGCTTTTGGGACACCGATTGTGCACGAGTCGTTGAATCTCGTGATGCCCTCTTTTTTGAGGAAGTCTTTCCTCGAGACCTATCTCATGCCGCTCCACCCTCTTCTTTGTCCTTGCTCCATCGGCTTGAGGGGAGGTGGTTCTCTTCCAGCCTCCGTTCTCACCGACCCTTCCCCTATTGCCACGGCACCTTCCACTTCAGACCCACCTAATGTGTCCCTTTCTAACACTCTCAGCACTCCGCCTCCATCCTCTGATCCTTCCACAGCGTCCTCCCCCTCTTCTTCCCCTCAATCTGTGTCAGTGCCTCTCAGTGACCCACCACTGTCTGCTGATGTCGTGGCACAGTCATGTCCCAGCACTATGTCTGAGTCGTCTCCACAGCCCGTCATTCTCCCATCACTTGTGGTCTCTAGTGAGACAGTCCCACCGCCTGTCACAGATGTGCTCCCGGCCGTATTTGAGCTCTACACTCGTGGGGGGCGGCTGCGCCCACTTCCACAACACTCGGCCACACGCTCTCCTTAGCCCTCTCAGCGTCGCACTCGCTCTAGTGTCCCTCCCATTGCAACTGACTCCATCGCCAGACCAACTGGCCTTGATGCACTGGGTCTTGCGGTGAGCGTGGTCCATCCCAACTCTGCAGTGGGCTATGCACTGGTCGCTCATGACTTCCACAGTGCATTGGATGCTTCAGTCGCCAGCTATGTCACCGCATGCTTTGCGGCCAGTGGTCTTCCCTCACTTCTTGTTGAGCCAACCACAGTGCACCCGGCAAGAAAGGCAGCTGATGTAGACATTTGGGAAAAGGCCATGTAGGAGGAGCTGACAACCCTGAATGAGCATGAGGGCTTGTTGAGCTCCCCCCTGGCCGCAAGGCAGTTTCAGCCCGCTATGTGCTTCGACGTAAGTTGAAGCCGGATGGGACCGTTGAAAAGTACAAGGTACGACTCACTGCCAAGGGATTTTCCCACATCCCTGGCGTCGATTTTGACAAGACGTTTGCACCCGTGGGACCTTACACCACAACTCAAGCTCTCTTTAGCCTGGTCGCCTAGCACGACTAGGAGTTGGAATAGATGGACGTCAACAATGCATTCTTGCATGGACACCTTGATGAGGAGATCTACATGGTGCAGCCTCCAGGGTCAAGGGATGGCACGAACAAGGTCTGGCGGCTGCGTAAAGCCCTCTATGGGCTCAAGCAGTCCCCTCGCTACTGGAACCTGGAGATCTCCACCACCCTTGAGAAGGGTGGTTATCGCCGGAGCACAGTTGATCCTGCGCTCTTTCCGAGTACACCATCGCAACCCTTGGTTGCAGTCTTGGTCTACGTGGATGACCTCCTTATTGCATCACCCAGTCCCTCTGCAGTCCATTCTGTGAAAGACCTTTTGCAGTCCACCTACAAAATGAAAGACTTGGGTCCTCCTCGGGTGTTCCTGTGGATGGAGCTTGAGCAGGACCGTCAACACCTGACATTGCATGTCCATCAGGCTACCTACATTCGCAACCTGGAGGAGCGTTTCTCATCCATGCTTGCTGTCACCCCCACTGCGTCGACACCCATGGCACCAGCTGAACAGCGTCTTTTGAAGTCACTCAACGTGGCTCAGCTGGGGGAGATCGTCGATGTCACCGATTACCTCAGTGTGATTGGTTACCTCATGTACCTTACCACCACCACTAGAGCGGATGTGGCCTTTGCGGTCAACTTCCTGGCTCAGTTTTCCCAACAACCTTAACAAAAGCACCTCGAGGCTACCCTGCATATCGTTCGCTATGCACCGTCCACTACGTGTATGGGACTGTGCTAGAGATCACAAACCTCTGTGGTGATTGATGGCTACACTGACAGTGACTGGGCCCACGATGCAGATGCTCGTAGTCGCACCGTTTACATCTTTCTTGTGGGTGGAACCGCCATCTTTTGGAAAAGCGGTAATCAAGGTTGTGTTGCGTGTAGCTCCAGTGAGGCTGAGTACGTTGCCCTTGGCGTAGGTACATGTGAGAGTGTGTGGCTTTCTTTTTTGCTGCATCAGCTGCGCATGCCCATCTGCTACATCACATTGCGTTGTGACAATCAGGGCACCAAGGCAATTGCTGAGCATGATGGCATGCATCATTCACGCACAAAACACATCAACATTGAGCACCACTTTATACATGAGTGCATTGCCTCAGGAGAGTTCCAGGTCATCTGGGTCGACACACGTCAACAGCGTGCAGACTTTCTTATCGAAGCTCTGAGTAGTGGAATGTTCAAGGCAGCTGTGCATGCAGTCGGCTTGTTGCGTGCACACAATGCTCCTGCCTGAATTGACATCCCTTGTCTGTCTCTCGTACTGTGCTCCTTCGTGTGGTGTATGGGCTGTTCGTCTGTGGGTCATGGGGGAGTGTTACTTTGTCTGTCAAACACACAAGTGACCTCTTGACTTCTTCCATTAACACACACACCATTACACTACGGACGGTTCATAGCACATTTAACAGACCGGTTCTCTCACCTTGTGCAACATCTCCCCACACAGCATTCACCGATGAGTCCAGATGTCTACGGACACCTTCTTGACCCTCATACCACTGACTACGGACCTGACACGGATCCCACACTGTACAAGCATATAACTGGCAGTCTTACCTACCTTTCTTCCACCACCCGACCGGATATTGCCTGTGCAGTGAACACTCTCGCCCAGTTTATCAAGCAATCCCGCAGTGTACATCAAAAGGCTTTGCCAAAAAATTTGCGTTATGTGTTTGACACTGCATCCATGGGCCTTGTCTTCTCCCCTCACACTGCTCCATTACTAGATGGGTATTGTGACAGTGACTATGCACGAGACAGCAATGCACGCAGTCGTGGGGGGTATGTCTTCTATTTATGGGGCACCACTGTGTCATGGCATAGCGCAAAACAGTCATGTGTTGCACGCGATGTGGCTGAAGTAGAATACATGGCATTGGGAGAAGCTGTGTGTGAAGCAACTTGGCTGCGACTGATGTTGGGGGAGTTGGGCATGATTGTGAGGGCTATACCACTATATAGTGATAGCTTTGTTGCACGTCATATCACAGCAAAGGACGGTATACTACACCCAACCACCAAGTACATTGGAGTTGAACATCACTTTGTCCGAGAACTAGTGGACGCAGTCATTGTTCAAGTGTGTGCGGTGCCAGGAAGCTAGCAACTTGCAGAATTTCTCACTAAGGCACTTCCATCCTCCTCCCTTATCTCTCAGCTCCATATGCTCGGTTGCATGCATGCAACACCCTAGGCCAAGAGGGCGTGATAATCCTCTTTGTGTATATGTTTTCTTGTGCATGTGCCATTGGGTGTGCAGTGCATGAGGACTCGGCGGTTGGTGGTGATCCACGTTGATGGCGGAGACACGCGCTCGCCAAGCATGTCACGTGACGGCGTCGCCCTTTTGTCTCACGCACTCCGCCGGCCGTCCACCTTTGCCTGCCCCCATTAACAGACCTAGTTGTGTTCTTGAGATTTATGTGGCATAAAGTGCTTGTTGAGATGTGCGACCTATACTAGAATCCAGCTTGCATGTTTGTACGTCTAACTTGGGTTTCCTAACATCCGGCCTGGAACATGACTTCGCAGGTGCCACCGCACCTTTTCTGGGGCCATGGAGCAATTTCGCCACGCACCCTGTTGAGCACCGGCAAGCTTTGCTCGCCAGCCGACGGGCGAGACTTTACTAGCGAGTCTCACCCGCAACAAGGGGCTAACTTGTTACTAGAGGAATTGTAGCAAATTCATGCCTTCGCCCTAGGGTTTTGGAGCATACATGTTCCACACTTCATGAAACAAAGCGTCGTTGGTCCCATTCAATTCGTATCATTGTTCTCAGCACATTGCTACTATTGATGTTACATCTCTGCTGCACAGCACCGTGAGTTTTGGTTCGTTTACTCTGATCCCATGACAGGATGTGTAGAAGCTTCCTAGCAACACAACCGCTCACTGGGCTTCAGTGTCTGGTAAGACGGTGTCAACAGTCACAGGTCGTACACACGACAACAAGAGTCTGGCTAGAAGACACAAGTTAGAGTGTCATAATGCTTTAATAGCATTTGTAGAGAGAGATAACAACTGACAAGAAAACAACATCAATAGCTGCCGCGATGCACGGTGGATGACACACGCAATATTGCCACATTGTCCTAAAACCAGCCCAAACCCACTGTTTTGGCCGTAACTTTGCTCACAGGCATCCAAACGCAACACTATCTGAGCTGAGAGATGAAAAATCTTGAGCCAAACACTACGACTGGTTACGCGCACAAGTCTGGAATCGATCGTTTGACAAATAATGCAAAGCATGCAAATCGGGCTCCAGAGCCTGTCCACCGTCAAAACTCTAGCATCTACAAAAAGAACCGCAAAGCACCCCGCCAAGCACCCAGGATGTTGTGGCAGCTCTCTGGCAGCTGCTGGTGGATGGAGCCAGCACTCGTCGGTGCTATGGCGCCAATTGCGTCTGCATCGGGGATCATATCGCCATGCTCTCCAATACGGTTGCTCCACACTCCCGGTGCGGGGAATAAGAGCAATCACCATGGTCGTCTCTCCTGACGCGTGGAGGCCACACAAACCAACACTCCCCCTGGCTGACACATCCGTCACCATAATGACGAGCGAGGAGCCACACCCAATATCTGTCGTTGACACCCACAATACAATGTATCCTCGTGACAGTGGTACAACTTGGTTTCTTCACACATCTCTCATTTCTACTATGTTGTGTCCTCCCAGCTTGTGTACATCGGCGTGCAGATGACAAACGGCGAGACGC
Organism: Penium margaritaceum; assembly: GCA_023375785.1. NCBI lineage: Eukaryota > Viridiplantae > Streptophyta > Zygnematophyceae > Desmidiales > Peniaceae > Penium > Penium margaritaceum. The sequence goes on from SZWC01022623.1 coordinate 33,334, forward strand.
GACACTACTGGAGTGTCGTCTGGTGGAGCCGATGCACGCTGAGACCTACACGCAGTTTGCTAGAGCCTCCTCCCTCCAATGTTCTCAGCTCCATTGGCAGACCTCCTCGACAGCCATGCCGCCAACAATCATTGTCGCTGCATACGTTGTCTGCACGTGTCCAGCGTCGTGTCTGACTACACTATTGTGTTCGCAGCGCCATGTTACCCTAGTGATTATTAAATTCCATTTTTCATAATTTACTAATTTCGTGATTGTTAATTTCGTTCAAAAAAAATCCGGGTTCAATTATTTTGGTGATTGGTTTCAATTCGTCGAAACCTACTCCATGCTCGTTAAAATCGGCGACGTGTCGAGGTCATGTCCCCAGCGTCATCGAATCTCGGAACTTCGAATTTCAAACTCGCATGCGGAACACAGATGGGGTTGTGTCGCGTTGACACGACTCCGTGTGACTCGGTCTGACAGCCGCGCGCCGTGATTGGTACTCGGCTGTCAGTTTCGCGAGGCAATCCGTCGCGATGAGAGGCAAGAAAAAAGACATCATCGAGCGTGAACACGATGAGTTCATTAAAATGACCATGCCATCTAACAATAACAAAGACAAAAAAAAGACTAGAATGTGAACAGGCACCAAAATTTGCCTTTTCAATTCGATGAAAAGAAATTAATATTTTTGGTGATTCGAATGAATCCGGCGAAAAAACAAATTCTTTCAAATCCGACCAACTCACAAACAATGAACATCGAATTCATCGATCAGTAGGGTATGCCTAGGATCCAAGTTTCATGATTTTCGAGCACTGTTGGTACCGCGAATTAGTGTAGGGGCTGCCAGGGTTCATGCAGGCATAAATCATCACTGTAATTTTTCCGCTGATTTGGATTGCACGAATGCGTTTGCATCATGCGTATTATGGTATGGTCCAGTTTTCATGCAAAACCGACGACGCCCGGGTTTGAGACCGTCGGCCGTCTGGCAAAGCTCATCGAGAAAACCCTGCCTACAAGAAAATAGGTCTTTATTCTAAGGGTCAATTGCTTCGTTTGAGACGGGTTTTTTATTTCATTGTCTTAGGCCATTCGACTCGCAGCTTATTCACAGTACCTGACCCGTGATAAAGCTGATTTGGAATATGTAGCCCCGATCTTCGCGCTCATACTCTTCACTCCATTACGGACGGTTTTTGAATCTTCATTGTGGGTTCAAACCAGTACATTAGTTCTTTCCTAGCCTGAGGATGTTTGCATGAACGAAAATGTCAAACATATGCTACATAAACATTTGAGAAGACAAATGAAGTATAATCTTGGTCATATTAAGCGGAATCTAGAATTTATGCAATCAATGACTATTTTAATGTTTCCATAAAGATAAGTTGAAATGTAAGATTATAAAGAATGTTTTGTACTTCATATGGACATTCTTTTCATAATCATGTGTTTAAAACAACATCATTAAAAACAATCAAATGTTTCACAATCAATAAAATGTTTTGAAATCTTAAGAAAAATCTTTTGGAATTCGAAATGAAAAGCTTCAATGCATTCGTGATAATTAACACAACCCAAACTTTTTATGCCTTGAATAAAAGAATAAAACATGTAATGACGAATGAAAACGACAATTTATACCTCATATGATAATGTAACTAACATTTATCTGACCAACGATACATCCAAATTCATTTATTTCAAGACTTCTCTCCATTTTCTGCATTAAAAAAACATTTTGTGACCAAACAAGTAACATTAACAACGTGTAAGTTGAATCACCTAAGACAATAAACAGTTAAACTCATCTTTAGTGTATTCTTTGACCTAAACAATTTCAAGGCAAAACTAGGCCTAATGTAAGTTTAACCAATGCCACTGTTAAACTCATCAATACAAACATTTGTTTACTACTTTCATTGTTCCTCACCAAGGGAATGAATACAACAAATAATATTTTAACTCATTTTTTCAGTGAACATTAATTCATTCACAAATGTGTAACTGATCCGAAGTTTTAACATGAAAAATGAAATAATATTCACATATAACGTTTTGAAACTAAATATGTACAGTAATGGTACATGTACCAAAAAAAAGATATTACACTCGAACTAAAGTAGTATGTCTTTAGGAAAAATAAGATTTACAAGAGGAATAATTAAAGAAGAAATTGAAACCTTGTGATAACAAAGTAATAAACTCTTATGTCATCTTTTTCATCTTAATTGAAGATACATTTTTTCCATGATATTCATGTTCATGCAATTTGAAAAAACAAGGGGAAATGTATATGCAATCATTTCTTAATGATGAAATGCTTGTGGTTACGCGTATAAATAAGAACATGACGGGTAGAAATTTTGTATGAATCATTTCATTGCATTCATGGAACAATTTATACATAACATTCACTCTTGGAAGCGTTATCTTACACACAAAAATCTTTTATGTGGATGGTCAAAGAAATGAAGTAATGCTATTGATACCAATTTTTTATATAACATAAAATGATCCATTAATCATAGTCTATGGATAAAAGTATATTAAAAAGTAGAATATCCTATTGTACCGCGCGGCCGGTCCGACGTGGCTCGCACGCGGTCCCTGGCCTGTGGGCGGGCGGACGGGATGGCTTGAAGGTCGGAGACCCTCAAGCACCGCGGTTTTGGACTAGTTGGCCAAGGATTCTGTCTGTTCCATTACACCTATTATGTATTACTTCTAATATGTAATGTTTTCATAGTTCAATATTCTAAAAAATTGAATCAACATGAAGAAAGGCTTTAAAACATCACTTCAATACAACCATTTGAAATAATGATTTTTTTTGTATAATTTTACATTCCAATAGTTTTCTTAGAATTTTATAGTATGATTAATATTGTATTCTAGGAATTATTAAATGGTTTTTTGGATAGTGAATTATTCATTTCAATTTTACCTAGATTAGGCTCAATTTTGCTTCTAAATTGTGTCTGTAGCATGTTTGAGACATATTAGTTCATTGAAACTTCCTTAGTCTTGGAAAGAACTAATATACTGGTTGGAGGTCAGAATGAAGATTTGTAAGCCGTCGGCGACTGAGTGAGGAGAACGTGCACGAAGTTTGGGGCTACGTATTGCAAATAAGTTTGGTCACCAGACTGGTGCTAATAAGTTGCGAGTCAAATCACCGAAGACAATAACATCTAGAACTCGGTACTAACGAAGCAATTGACCCATATTCTTATTGGCTTGTTAGCCGAGTAACAAGCTGCACAAAGCTTGGGGGGAGCTAGAACGTGGAGGGATCTCCCATTGCTATTTATTCTTAGTTCTTAATCAGTCATTTCCAGTTTTAAGCTGTTATCTGACGCTAACTCTGGCGTGTGCAGTTTTGAGTAACAAACACTACAGCTCTCAGATTTAGGCTCTGGTTTTGTAGACTAAGGGAGTAGCTTAATAAATGACCGTGGGTTCCCGCACGCTACATCAACAACGCTGCTGCCCCAACCTGCCGATATAGGAGAATTCTAGCTTGGTATCAGAGCTGGAGCAGAGCTCGAGAGGAAGATGTGCAGTCGGAGGGGCAACAGGGACGAGGGCACGCACGGCTTGACTGGCGTCACATACCTGGTTGGATTTCTTGGAGTCGAAGGGCCGGGCATAGTAGGGCCATAAGCCCTTGCATTGTGCACACATTCCGAAGCTGAGCTCTCAATTCCGGAACTGCTCGCCAGCCTCAAGCGGCAACGGTGGGGTTTCAAAGTCCTTTGACCTGTAGCCGGCACCCAGAGTGGGGCTTAGGACTGACGTCACTATCTGTTGTTGGCGCTAGGCGTGTTGTTGCGCCATAGCTCACGTACCCAAGTGGAAAAAAGGTACTCGTTTACGCTGTTACAGTTGCTGCAACGGTTGCTTATGCTGCTGCTGTGGCTGTTGCTGCAGCAGTTGTGTCCGTGGATGAGGTGCCGCTAGATATTGCGTCAGTTTTTTGAGCTGCAGGTGCAAAGCGAGGAGCGGATCTGTCAAGCTAGCATGAGCAATGACAGAGCCTACGGGGTATTGGTGCTGCTGTGGGTACTACAATTACTACGGTGACGGGTGTTGTTGTAGCCGTAGCTGCTGGTGCTGCTACTGCGGTGGCTGATGCTACTACTGCTGCTGCTATGGCTGTTGTAGCTACCGCCATTGCTACTGTTGCTGTTGTTGTTGTTGTTGTTGTGGCTACTATTATTGGTGTTGCTACTACTGTTACGGCTTTTTCTACTACTATTGCTTTTGTTGTTCCTGTTGTTGTTGTAGCAACGGTAGCTACTGCTGCTTCTGGTGTTGCAACTACTACACACATTGTAGGAAGGGAGAGCCTCCAATAGAGCAGGACCCCTCTCCATCCTCTTCCATGGTGTCCATTGTATCCCTTTCTTGTTTGTTTTCTTTTGTTGTTGTGTAGCTGATGTTAGCAGTGACGTTAGTCTAGGATGGCTGATGTCAGCAACTGCTGCTCTGTTAGTACATGGTTTTGCTATAGATTTTTTTTGTTGTCGTTTCCGACGTTAGTAGTGACATCAACAGTGACGACAACACTGACATTAGCCAAGTATGGCTGCCTTCCATAATGGTTATTGTACTGTTGGTGTACCCGCTACTGCGTCAGCTATAGTGTTGCACTTGCAACTATTGTTGCTGCTACCGCTACTACTGTTGCTACTACTACAACAAATTGCTCCTGTTGTTATAGCGTAGATGTAGCTTTTGCTACTACTGCTGCTGCTACTGGTGATGCTAATGCTTCTACTACTACTACTACTACTACTGCTAGGTGCTGCTACTTTTGCTGTTGTTGTAGCTGCTGTCACTGCTGCCACTAAGCTGTTGTGTGTTGCTGTTGCTACTATAGCTATTACGTTACCAGTAGAGCCGATACCACTCAACATAGCCAAGTACTACAAACAACGAGGAGCGTGTGCTTGTCTTGTCCATCTGGAGCCAATGGAAGAAGCGAAAGTGGCAGTAGGTGACTCAATAGCTGATTCATCAGCCTCATTGGCCTCCTTAGCATCAACAAAGTTTGATATGGTACGCAAAGAGTTTGTATCAGTCATCCGAGAGTTTGCAGATATTCACCGACGTACTCCCTAAAACCCTACCACCCCAACTCAACATTGACCATCACATCAAGCTGAACTGGGAAACCGACCCACAATTCGAGGGGCCTATCTGATGAGCGATCATGACCTGACCAAATTGTAAAAGCAGCTCAACGAGATGCTCGGTCAGGGGTTCATCCGTCTATCCACGTCACTATACAACGCACCTATACTATTCATGAAAAAAACACTAGCGAAATGCGGATGTGAGTAGACTGCCAGTTGTTGAACGACGCCTCCATCAAGAAGTGCTACTCTCTTCCCCGAGCCAAAGAGGTTTTTGACCAACTCCGAGGGGCTCAAATTCTTGCCAAAGTCGACCTACATAGCAGTTATCACCCAATCGGTATGGTGGACGGCAACATCGAAAAGACGGTGTTTTGAACTTGCTATGGGCATTTGGAACTCACGGTAATGCCGTTCGGACTCAAGAATGCCTCGGCGACGTTCATGGCGGCGATGAACAACATATTTTCCCCATACCTCAATGATTTTGTCGTGGTGTACCTCAACAACGTTTTGGTGTACATCCGTACTCCCAAGAGCACGATGGAAATCCTCAAAAAGCTCTCCGAGTTTTACAAAGAGAAGTTTTTCAGAAAACTCTCAAAGTGCGGCTTCGGTCGCCGTTCAATTGAGTTTCTGGGTCACGTCATCAACGACGGACAGATCACCATGGATCCGAAAAAAGTGGCATCAGCCGCTGATAGGCCAACCACGACCAACGTTTGAGACGTTTAGGTTTTTCTCTACTTCTGCACTTACTACTGGCATTTTGTGCGAGATTACGCCAGAACACCTCCTTGCGACCTCACTAGAAAAGAAAGCGAGTGGCGGTGGGGAGACAAAAAACAAGAAGTGTTTACAGCTTTACAGATCGCTCTGATCTCGCCGCTAGCGCTACGATTAGCCGATCCAACAGTCAACTATGTCATGGCTACGGACGCCTCAGATCAATCCATTAGTGATATCTTCCTAGAAGACCATGGCAACGGAGAGCAATCGGTCGCATACATGTCCAGAAAACTGCACAGACCAGAACTCAAGTACGACGTGCATGACAAAGAGATGGTGGTAGTTAAGCATGCATTTAAGACACGGCAGTGCTATCTTGAATGGTGCCGATGCATCGTGCACACCAACCATCATGCGATGAAATATTTGAAGACGCAGCCGAACCTCAGTCGACGTCAAACCCGATGGATGGAGTTCCTCAAATCTGGGTTCGAGTACGATATTGAGTACCTGCCATGCAACACCAACCCAACAGACGCGCTCAGCGGCCGACTAAAACTGATGGCCGAGACAACAACGTTACCGTCGTAGCGATATCCGTATCCCAAGCAGTTGTTCACACAAGGCTACAACCAGCATGGCGGATACGACAAAGCAAAGTTATGGAATGACGCACCCTATTGACGGCGACAATTCACTCGCCAAGTAGTCATTTCTCCAAATGCTGAAGGTCGTGGCATGCTGCTTGAAGAGTACCACGACACCTGCCCAGATGGACATTTTGGAGAAGATGAGACGCTGAAGAAGCTGGCGAAACATTACTGGTCGGAAAAAATGCAATCCGACGTGGCCAACATCTCCAACACCTGCAACATGTGTCTGCGATGAAAACCCCATAGCACACCGCCACCCGGCCGCTCTCCATTTCAGCGGATCCGTGGACCGACATCTCCATGGACTTCATGGTTGACAGATTTTTTCAAAATGTCCCATTTTTGTTTCGACAACAACCACTATCACTCCCGAAAGGACAGCACTGCTATTTCTAAACGACATCGTGCGCCTACATGGCGTCCCGAGGACCATCATAAGCGATAGGGATGGCCAATTCACCAGCAGTTTCTAACATGAACAGATGATTTGCTAAAGGATTTGGATCCCGCTTTCAACAATATTCCATCCTCAAACCAACGGTCAGACCCATTGAACCAATCAGACGCTCGAACAACTTCTCCAAACAGTATGCGAACCTCATGGGACAGATTGGGCACAAAACTCCCGACCTCCGAATCGTATTCAATTTAGCAATCTCCACCGCAAGAGGTAAAACTTCGTTTGAAGTGGTACATGGCAAGTTTCCCGCCACCTGAGCTGGACTACACAGCCAGAGCAACATTCCTGCGGTTGACATCGAATGCGGCGACTTCTCCACCATCTGGGATGAAACACATCAGATGCTTGCGAAGACACAAGCGGCGATGAAGCAAGCAGCTGACCGACATCGCAACGACAATGTTTCACCGCTGGTATCAAATTCCTTGGAGTTTGACTAGGATCAAAGTGTTGGTTTATGTGCCACAGACATGTTGTGACCTCTGGCCTAGCTGCATACTCCCCACACTGACGCAGGTGACTGATGCTGGAGGGACATCGGTGCTGACGCTGTACCTCAAGTGGTGGGAACTCGTGGGGGTTCAGAGAAGACAATCCAGAGTCGCTCGCAGAATTGAGCGTTTCCCCTACCACAGCATCTCATAATATAAGTGTTTGGCGACACTAGGATCTCTAGTGGTTTTTTGGCCTGAGAAAGAGGGGATTGTGGCCGGGTTGTCTTCTCGGCCTAGACTTGCATGTCCTTGAATATTAATGTGGAAACAGGTTCAGGTTCCACCCTAGCTCGGCATGAGTGAGAGCGAGGGTGGGCTCGCTGCTCGCTCGCTCGTCACCTCGCCAGCAGCTTAGGTCCCCGTCGAACACCTCTGTTTTTTGTNCTCGAAAACTGCCGCCGTTCATGGCGCTTAGTCTCTTGCATGCTCAGTCCGTGCTTCCCTCGACCCTCACTCCCTCTCCTACCGGGATCCTCTATCCTCTGGTATCAGAGCATGGGAGAGAGGAGGTATTGAGTTCGTGAATCGAGCGCTCGATCTTGGTGTGCGGCCAATCTTCGTCGCAACCACCCCTTCCGCAGCCACTTCTGTCATTAGGAGCACGTTCTCTCCTACTGCAGCTCCTTACCCTCGCCCATTCTGTGGCGGGCAACAGCAGGAGCTACAAGCGGACACTCGCGGGTGTTTGCTTCGTTCACACCCGCGGGTTTGCTCCCGTCCGCGATGCTGCAGGTCTCAAACTGCCTTATCTACGGCAGCAGCTTGAGCAGCATCATCACCATGCCCTAAGTAGCAACCTCCTCAGCAGTGACTACGCCTGCGATAGCAGCAGCTGCGACGACAACACCCGTCGCATTTCCCCCATACACTGTCGCAGATACACACTCAACTACAGCAGCCGTCATCGTCCTCAGCTGCATTAGCAACCGTTGCCGATCCACTTGGAACAACAACAGCAGCAGCAGCAGCAGTAGCAAGTGCCGATCCACCTGCAGCAGCAGCAGTACCAGCAGCCGCTGCAAAGCAACAGCAGAAGCAAGGAGACAGCAGCAGCAAGTGCCGATCTACTTGCAGCAACAGCAGCAGCAGCAGCAGCAGCAACAGCAGCAGAGAGACAGCAGAAGCAGCAGCAACAGCAAGGCGGCAGCAGCAGCAGCAGCAGGAGCAGGTGCCGATCCACCTGCAGCAGCAGCAGTAGCAGCAGCCGCTGCAAAGCAACAGCAGAAGCAAGGAGACAGCAGCAGCAGCAGCAGCAGCAGGTGCCGATCCACCTGCAGCAGCAGCAGTAGCAGCAGCAGCTGCAAAGCAACAGCAGCAGCAAGGATACAGCAGCAACAGGTGCCGATTTGCTTGCAGCGGCAGCAGCAGCAGCAGTTGCAACAAGACAGCAGCAGCATCCATACATCTCTCCAAACACTGCTGCTGCATTCTCATCTGCTGCACTTTTATCAACAGCTGCAAAGGACTCCTAATACCTCAACTGCCACACTGGCGCACGGTGACGTTCCAGACGCAGCTGCGTTGGTGGAGTACTACAACGGGGGAACGTCGCACCGACGAGAACGACGTCGTCGCGGCATGAGCAGCGACCGGGAGTCCGAGTCCGCCTCAGCACGGTCCGCTCGCGCGTCACGTCATCGTCTGCTGTTGACTCTTTGCCTTAGGCAACCCCACTTTTCCCACGACCACTGGGGCTGGGGAAACTCTGCCGAAATCTGTCCGGCAGAGCCCTCGCGTCGTCACCATGCCTGGTGACGACGAATCAGTCATAGCGACTCTTCAGCGCCAGCTGACCCTCGCTCGCGAGGCTCA
>SZWC01022625.1:23708-42600 GCA_023375785.1 Penium margaritaceum
CGAGAAGCGTGAGAGTCCCCTGATGCTCAACACTAGGAGCAGGTCATGAAGGAAGAAATCACAGCCGTGGGTGAACATTCTATCTATGAGCTTGTGGATCTTCCACCGGATCACAAGGCTGTCTCCGCACGTTGGATGTTCAGACAAAAGAAAAAAACCAGACGGCACTGTTGATCGGTACAAGGTGTGTCTCGCTGCAAAGGGGTTCTCACACATCACCTATGCAGGTGAATTCGACAACATCCGGCGGCTCCTCCTCCATCGACATGAGGTGATGCCATGTTGTAGGGTCTGATGACAAGCAAGTGCAATGTGATCCACATTGAGCAGCAAGACAGCTTTCATCATAACACAGTGTCGGCTCCTAGGCCTGATTATGGTTTATGGTGCTTGCACATTTTGCCCTTTTGGGGAGGGGCTTGCTTGGAATAGTTAGCAAGCCCGGGTGTGACCGCCTAGGCTGTATGCAGCCTGCCTTTTCTGACAGCACACTCTTGAGGAAAAAGCCCATCTCGAGATGCTAGCTTGAGGTGTGGCCACATGGAAAACCCCACGATCCCAGGTTGGCTTGTAGCCCACCCCATCGTGGGGGGGGCTCTCTTGCCTCCCTCCCGGCTGCATTCCTCTGACTCTTGCGTGCAACTCTTTTACAAGCACACTTCTTCATGGTCCACGCTCTCTTGTGGACCCTGGAACGTGCTCCTTGCTTCCCTCTGTCCCACTCTTCTTTACCTCCCACAATATATCCAAAACTATTGAGGAAAAGAAAAGACAAAAAGGGAAACTGAGTCAAAGATGGATGACACAACCACAGAGATGTTGTGATTTAGCTATTGTACTATTTGGAGATGAACCTTTCCATTCTTCACACAAGTCTCGATAGAGATTTCTCAGAACTTTTGCAAAACGTCCAAGAGATCTCTTTTCAGTCCACACTCAAGTCTCAATAGGGACGTTTCAAAAAACTTCTGAGAAATCTCCTTCCAGTCTGCACTCAAGTCTCAATAGGGATTTCTTAGACGTTTTGAAAAGTGTCTAAGAAATCTCTTTCAAGTCTGCACTCAAGTCTCGCTCGCTGTCAGCCCACTCGGGCTCATGTAGGACTGATCTCCCCGTATCGGAAGCTGCAGAACTCTCATAGATGTTCGAGATCGACTCCCACATTTAATGCCATGATGTGGAAAATGCCACTCACCCCAATTCATTTTGTAAGTGGCATCAAGCTGAGTGATTATGAAACTCGCACTGGCAAAACCTGCACCTTTCCAAGGCGACATTGCAGTGTCCACCAACTACACATCAAGAACATATCCAAGAAAAACAATGGAGTGCACAACCTTCAAGTCATGCAAATCGTCATCTCCTGCGGTGTAGACACTGCCAAGACATTCTAGGCTCGCCTTTTGCTTACACTGCATTTCCTAAGTTGCAAACTCACCCTAGGAGGCGGACGTTGCTGCCTAAAGGTTCAGACAAGAAAACAAGGAATTGACGTCATCCCAAAAGGGTTTCCTTGTTGCCATTCCTGCCTCCATGACCCTTAGGAAACCATGCTGGCCCTATCAGTGACACTCTGCCCATCGCCGACTAAAGCTCCCAGTGGTTAGTCACACTAGCGAGGTCAAATACCTCTCTTTGAGGAATTTCTTAGGTTAAGTGTTCTCATTGGTTCCATGTGCACTGGCCACTAATGCACCCACAGCTCAAAAGCGACTGTCACATAATCCTTCTGCTCCCATCACGACATTGATGAAAGCAGTTACCATATATACAGCATCCGCAAAGTGTGTCCTTGAGGGGCATCCGATTCCCCCACTGAATCTTCTGTATCTGTACACACTGCTGCCCACAACACAGTTGCTCTGACCATGGTACTGAACGATGGTGGGGATCCTCCCACTGCGGTCTCTTTCTTGTGCCATTGTGGCATCCTTTATCTCTCCAACAATCACTGCTACAAAAACATGTGACATTCGGCATTGGTTTTGCTAACAACGACTTGTGCTTGCACCTCGGGAAGTGCACTCCCCTCAGTTGTCACTGACACTAAATTGATGCCATCTTTCCCAAATCAACAACACCTATTTTTATGAGGAGGATGGAAGAGAGGTCACTCCCCCCTTTTCTGGCAAAACTCCACCAGCTGAAGCCGATGTCAAGCCACCAAGAATGGACCAAGCATGATGGGTTGCGATTCAGCGCACCGTTCGGGCACGTTCACCATGGCCCCATAGGCTACTGGCACTTGCGCCACCACTGGGTCCACGAGGGCAGTAGAGGAAGTTCAGATTGAGGGGATAGTACTCGATGCTGGAAGTTGAGGGGATGGCTAAGAGAAGACTGGGGGTGCGGTCGATGATGTCCGCCCCCTAACCGCCAAGAAACAAAAGTGGTGGACCATCTACGTCAACACACGGAAGCTGGAAACTGTTTTCAAGCGCAAGTTGAGGCAGCTGCGTTGTTGATGCAGCGTGTGGGCTTCCATGTTCGTTGCTTAGTCTGTTGCCCCCTTAGTCTGCCGCTCTAGAGTCTAAGTCTGAGTGCACTGGGTTTGTTACTCAGAGACGCACGCGCCAGTGTTAGCGCCCGAAAGCAGCTGAGAACTGAAAATGACTCATTAAGAAGCAAGAATGAGCAACAATGGGAGACCCCTCCAAATTCTAGCTTCCCCCCAGCTCTGTAGAGCTTGTTACTCTGTTTCTAAGCCAATCAGAAAATAGACCTATTTTCTGGCAGGCAGGGTTTTCTCGGTGAGCCCTGCCAGACGACCAACAGACCAAAACCGGAGCGTCATTCGTTTTGCCTGAAAACTGGACCACACCATAATATGCACCCTGCAAACACAGTCTTTAGTCAGAATCAGCTAGAAAAACACCACTGAGGAGTTATGGCTGCACAAATCCAGGCAGCGTCTACGCTAATCCCCGGTGCCAACAGTGCCAAAAAATCATGCAACTTGGACCCTAGGCATAGCATGGCGCTGCGAATACAACAGTGCAGTCAGACATGGCGCCACACGCGTGCAGACAGCATATGCAGCGACAGTGACTGCCGATGGCACGACTGCCGAGGAGGTCTGCCGATGGAGCTGAGCACGTTGGAGGGAGTATGCTCCACCTAACAGCGTGTAGGCCTCAGCGTGCGTCGACTCTACCAGATGACACACCAATAGCGCCGACGTCTCATGATGGACACCACAGGATGCAAGGAAGAGTATGGTCTTCCCCCAAAACTCATCCCTGCAAACAGAACGGAAGTGGCGGAGGGGGCGATGACACTCGCACTCAGCACAAACAAGCCAGTCCGGAATGGTGGGAGCGATGTCGTTCTACTGTCCAAGGCCGAAGACCCAGCGATAGTGAGAGTGGTCGTCCGTAAGTGTCAGAAAATAACGACCATGCTCGATGACTGACTCTGTCGGGAGAGGACCCATGAAATCAAATGAACCAAGTCAAGCAGGGCGGTCGCTCGAAAGGCACAGAGGGGAAAGGTGGACCGGCGCATCTTCCCCCGAGTGCAATCAATGCTCTCGGTGGAACACGACCATGGAAAGGAGGCTAGGTCAAGACCCGTGGCTGGTTGTGTGCAAAGCATGCTGTCAACAGCGGCAGAGTGGACGTGATAGAGGCGGTGATGCAGGAGACGCATGTGCTGTAGAGACAATGNGGGAGAGGACCCATGACATCAAATGAACCAAGTCAAGCAGGGCGTTCGCTCGAAAGGCACAGAGGGGAAAGGTGGACCGGCGCATCTTCCCCCGAGTGCAATCAATGCTCTCGGTGGAACACGACCATGGAAAGGAGGCTAGGTCAAGACCCGTGGCTGGTTGTGTGCAAAGCATGCTGTCAACAGCGGCAGAGTGGACGTGATAGAGGCGGTGATGCAGGAGACGCATGTGCTGTAGAGACAATGTGCTAGTAACAAACACATGGCCGGTGTCGGCCAATGAGGACGGGACGGAGGTAGAAGCCAGTAGGCGCGGTACATGCCACAAGTTGCCACTGGCGGTGGCATACAAAACGACACAACGTGACGGACACAACAACACAGTGTCCACACCACGCGAGTGCAGAACGTCCATGCTCATGCAACCAAGGGCCGTGACAGACAACATGCGGAGCTTAAGGCTAGACACGAAGAGGACATCGGTCACGAGGACATCACTAGCCGGACCACGGAAACGAACAACGCTGCCACCATGAACGGGTAACACCTGACCAGAATCCGTCCGAACCCTGGTGACATCGGTGACTAGACCAAGGACACTCAAGGCTTCACACGAGGCCAACATGTGATGCGTGGCCCTTGAGTCGATGATCTAGGTCTCTAATGGATCATGGACCGGTGTGGCCAGGTTGTTGACAGTCACATGGCAATGGGCGAGCAACGCTGACACGGTGGACGGAGGTGTTAACCGGGAGTGCCAGTCATCTAGCCAGGCAACGTCATCACAAAGAGCAGCAGGTGGGAACAGCATGGGAGAGGATGGTGTGGAGGAAGATACAAGACACGACCGCAGCACAGACTCTGTCATATAGGGTAGGGAGGAACTATTGACTTCGCAACTCGCACTTCCTTGGGGAGGAGGGCGAGGAAGGCCGATCAGGACTGCAATGAACTGCTCCAGCTGGCGCTTGTGGGTGGAGGGTCTAACGGAGTAGAATGACTGTGGTGTAATGGCACCGGAGTCCAAAAAGGAGGAGGAAGGCACCGGTGACTGAGGAGCAGGCATAGACGGCTGCGGAAGATACTGCGGTGGAGCCGTCGCAAGTGGCACAGATTCCGTAAGAGCAGCGACGGTCATGGTAGTGGTGGTGCAGCGACGCTCGTGTTGGCAACGCATGGTGGCGGTGACTCAAGTCTCGTCAGTCAGGAGCAGACACGTGTACCACCCGTGTCCTAACTAGCCACAGTTGTGGCAGACGACGCTGGCTTTGCCGCTAGACTGGTGCTGAGGGCCCTTGCCCTTCTTACCCCTGTGCTTCTTCTTGCTAGACGAGGTGGCGCCGGGAGACGGTGCTGCTACTTGGATGGCAACAGCCACGGTGACGACGGTAGGAGAGGCGAGGGCATGTGGCCGACACCTAGAGTGGGGCCTAGGACTGACGTCACCGTCTGCTGTTGGCGCTCGTTGTGTTGCTGCGCCAGGTAATGCGTGCCATAGGACACTACAGTGCTCCCGTACCCGGGTAGAACAAAAGGTGCTTGCTGACATTGCTACAACTACTACGGCAGCTGCTACTGTTGTTGCGGCAGTTGTTGACGCTGTAGCTACGGTTGCTATTGCGACAGTAGTGTCTACAAGTGCAGTGCCGCTAACTGCTATGTCAGCATTGTGAGCTGCTGGCGCAAAGCAACGAGCGGATCTGTCAAACCAGCATGACCTATGATACAGCCTGCAGGGTGTTGGTCCTGTTGCTACTGCTATCGCTACTGTTGCTACTGCTACTGCTACTACTACTGTTGCTACTATTACTATTGCTGCAGTTGCTGCTACTGGTGCTACTACAGCTATTGCTCTTGTTGTTGCTGCTGCTCTTCCCATGGTTCTACTGCTGTTGCTGCTGTTGTTGCTGTTGCCGCTCCTATTGTTGTTGCAATGGTGGTAGCTACTGCTGCTGCTTCAACTGCTACAATTGCTACAAAAAAGGGGGACCCTCCAACGAAGGAGGACCCCTCTTCGTTCTCTTCCATGATGTTCCTTGTTTCCCCTCCCTTTTTTTGTACTCCTTATGTGAGTAGTGACGTCGAGAGTGATGTCAGCCTGGGATGGCTGACGTCAACAGCTGCTACTGCGGCTATTGTTGCAGTAGCAGCTGCTACTGCTACTGCAGTTGCTACTCCTACTGATGCTGCTGCTACTGCAACTGCTATTACAACAGTTGTTGCTGCTGTTGCTACTACTACTACTACTGCTGCTGCCGCTATGCTACTGCGTGCTGCTACGGCTGCTGCGGCTGCTATGGCTGCTGTAGCAGCTGTGGTAGTTGCTGTAACTGTTGTTGGGCCACCTATGGGGTGGGGGATTTTCTTTTGTGTTTTCCTCCTTTTCTTTTTTGTCTTCTTCGTTCTTCACTACGAGTTGCGAGCTCACTGCTCGCTATGAGTTGCAAGCTGCGAGCAGCGAGCTCGCTTCTTGGTACTCGTTGCAAGCTGAGAGCAACAGGCTCGCTGCTTATAGTGCAGTGGTAGTAACAACTGCTGCTACTACTACTGGCTGCTGATGCTACTATTTCTACTGGCTGTTACTCACTTCTGCTCGCTCCTGCTGCTACTACAGCCAGTTGCTGCTGCTGCAATCTACTATTGCATTCTGCTGCTGCTCCGAGCTGTTGCTGCTGGTTGCTGCTGCTGCTTACTACTGCGGGCTGCTACTATTGCGAGCTGCCGCGAGCTGCTGCATGTGCCAAATGCTACTGCTGTGCGCAGCTGCATCTGGCTACTGCTACCATTGCTCTTAGACTTTCTGAAAATTTTCCAAGAGATCTCTTTCGAGTCCACTCTCAAGTCTCAATAGGGATTTCTTAGACGTTTTAAAAAGTGTCTAAGAAATCTCTTTCAAGTCTGCACTCAAGTTTCTCTCACTCTCAGCCCACTCTGGCTCACGTAGTACTGATCTCCCCCTATTGGAAGCTGCAGCACTCTCATAGATATTCAAGCTCAACTCCCACATTTTTCGCCACGATGTGGAAAATGCCACTCACTCGAATTCATTTTGTGAGTGGTGTCAAGCTAAGTGATTGTGAAACTCGCACCGGCAAAACTTATGCCTTTCCCACAAGACACTACACTGTCCACCAACTACACATCAAGAACATATCCAAGAATGACAACGGAGTGCACAACCTTCAAGTCATGCAAATCATCATCTCTTGCGGTATAGGCTTGCTTTTTGCTTACATTGCATTTCCTAAGTTGCAACCTCACCGTAGGAGGCGGATGTTGATGCCTAGAGGTTCAGACGAGAAAACAAGGAATTGACGTCACCGCCAAAAGGGTTTTCTAGTTGCAATTCCTGCCTCTATGACCCTTAGATTACCACGCCGGCCCTATCAGTTTTACTCTGCCCATCGCTGACTGAAGCTCCCAGCGGTTAGTGACACTAGCATGGTCAAATACCTCTATTTGAGGAATTTCTTAGGTTAAATGTATTCATTGGTTCCACGTTCATTGGCCACTTATGCACCCACATCTTAAAAGCGACTGCCACATAAACCTTCTGCTCCCATCATGACATTGATGAAAGCAATTACCATATCTACAGCATCCGCAAGAGTGTCCTTGAGGGGCATCCGATTCCCCCACTAAATCTTCAGCATGTGTACACACAGCTGTCTACAACAGTGTTACTCTGACCATGGTACTGAGCGATGGTGGGGATCCTCCCACCGCGGTCTCTTTCTTGTGCCATTGTGGCGTCCTCTATCTCTCGGACAATCACTGCTACAAAAACATGAGACATTTGGCACTAGTTTTTCTAACGACTTGTGCTTGCACCTCAGGAAGTGCACTCCCCTCACTTGTCACTAACACTGAATCGATGCTTTGTCTCCCAAATCAACCACACCTATTTTCATGAGGAGGATGGAAGAGAGGTCACTCCCCCCTCATCCGACAAAACTCCACCAGCCGGAGCCGATGTCAAGCCACCAAGAATGGGCCAAGCATGATGGGTTGCAATTCAACGCACCGTCCGGGCACATTCACCATGGCCCCATACGCTATTGGCACTCACGCCACCACTAGGTACACGAGGGCAGTAGAGGAGGTTCAGATTGAGGGGACGGTATTCGAGCTGGAAGTTGAGGGGACGGCTAAGAGAAGACTGGGGGTGCGGTCGATGATGTCCGCCCCCTAACCACCAAGTAACAAAAGTGGTGGATCATCTATGTCAACACACAGAAGCTGGAAACTGTTCTAAAGTGTAAATTGAGGCAGCTCCATTGTTGATGTAGCGTGCAGACTTCCACGTTCGTTGCTTAGTCTGCTGCCCCCTTAGTCTGCCGCTCTAGAGTCCAAGTCTGAGTGCATTGGTTTTATTACTCAGACATGCGTGCGCCAGTGTTAGCGCCAGAAAGCAGCTGACAATTGGAAATGACTGATTAAGAACAGTCAAGAATGAGCAACAATGGGAGACCCCTCCAAAGTCTACCCCCCCCCCCCAGCTCTGTAGAGCTTGTTACTCTATTTCTAAGCCAATCAGAAAATAGACCTTTTTTTCTGGCAGGCAGGGTTTCCTCGGTGAGCCCTGCTAGACAATTGACAGCCCAAAA
The DNA here is from genome assembly GCA_023375785.1 of Penium margaritaceum. NCBI lineage: Eukaryota > Viridiplantae > Streptophyta > Zygnematophyceae > Desmidiales > Peniaceae > Penium > Penium margaritaceum. The sequence continues at coordinate 31,982 of SZWC01022625.1, forward strand.
CTGGGGCGTTGCCCATTTTACCTGAAAACTAGACCACACCATAACACACACGCTGCAAAAGCAGTCGTGTGGTCAGAATCAGCTAGAAAAACAATAGTGAGGAGTTATGGCTGCCCAAACCCAGGCAGCCTCTATGATAATCCCCGGTGCCAACAGCGCGCGAAAATCATGCAACTTGGACCCTAGGCATAGCATGGCGCTGTGAATGTAACAGTGCAGTCAGACATGGCGTCATACGCGTGCAGACAGCATATGCAACGACAGTGACTGCCGGTGGCAGGACTGCCGAGGTGGTCTACCGATGGACCTGAGCACGTTGGAGGGAGTAGGCTCCACCTAACATCGTGTAGGCCTCAGCGTGCGTCGGCTCCACTAGATGACACTCCAGTAGCGCCGCGTCTCGCCGTCAGTCATCTGCACGCCAATGTACACAAACCAAGAGGACACAACAAAGTACAAGTGAGAGATGCGTGAAAAACCAACACTCCCCCATGACTCACAGGCTTAGTGCACATGGACGGGTAAAGAGAACAGAGACCATGCGGATAGGGAGAGAGAGAGATAGAGAGAGAGAGAGAGAGAGAGAGAGAGAGAGAGAGAGAGAGAAACTCACGGACGCACACCGACTGCACTCACAGCCTTCTTGAACAAGTCACACTTCAGTCCCTTGGTCAAAAATTCAGCCAACTGCCTTGCTATCTCAACCCACACAATGCTAATACTGACGTCATGCAATAAGGAACGCACATAGTGATACTCGGTATTGATGTGCTTTGTGCAAGTGTGATGCACGCCATCATTGTCAACAATGGCCATGGCACTTTCATTGTCACAGTGCAACGTGATGGAGGGGACTGACGGACGTAACTCGGACAACAGGCGGTGAAGCCACACGCTCTCATAGGCACCAAAGCCAAGGGCCACATACTCAGCCTCAGCAGTGCTGTGCACAATGCAGCCTTGCTTGCCGCTACGTCAGGGTACAGCCGTTCCGCCAACAAGGAAGATCCAGCCAGTACGACTCTTACCATCTGGACTGTTGGCCCAGTCAATGTCGGTGTATTCCATTGCCACAACTAACGGCTGTTGACAGAACATGAGGCCTCTCCATGGGGTAGAGACAAGTTAGCGCATTACTCGAATCACAGCTTCAAAGTGGAGGTGACGCGGCTCCTGGGAGAACTATGCGAGGAGGTTGACGGCGAATGCAATTTCTGGAGGCGTTGTTGTCGTCAAGGACATCAGTGACCCGATGACGCCCAAGTACATGGTCACGTCCACTAGCTCCCCCACCACGGCTTGATCAGAGCTCTTGAGCATCTTCTGACCATTGGGCGACATGGGTGAGGATGTCCTCAGTATGAGGGATAGGTCCTCAGTGAAGCGCCCGGACAAGGTCTTGATGTAGGCAGCCTGATGGACATGCAGGATGCTTATAGAGTAATCATGCTCAAGCTCCATGCTCAGAAAGACTCGTGCTGGCCCGAGGTCCTTCATTTGGTAGGAAGCATACAGCACGTCCTTGACCAGCTTAATGGCACCTGCATCCATTGATGCAATGAGCAGGTTGTCGACATAGACCAGGACAGCGACGAGGGTCTAACATCGTGAACTGATGACTAGTGCAGGATCGGCAGAGCTGCAAAGGAGGCTGCCGCTGAGAAGCGTATGACTGATCTCTTGGTTCCAGCAATGCGGTGACTGCTTCAAGCCATAGAGGGCCTTTCACAACTTCCAGACCTTACCGGAGCCATCGTCGAAGCCTGGAGGCTGCACCATGTAGAGCTCCTCGTCCTCCAGTGAGCCATGGAGAAATACGTTGCTCATATCCATCTGATGAAATTCCCAACCCTGCTATGAAACTAAGCTAAAAAATGTTTGGCTCTTGGAGAATCGACCGACCGGGGCAAAGATCTGGTCATGGTCGATCCCAGGGACCCCTTGGCTGTGAGATGGGCCTTGTACTTGTCAAGAGACCCGTCTGACTTCCACTTTTGCCGAAGAACCCACTTGGCGCCGATGGCCTTACGGCCTGGGGGGAGGTCGATGAGCTCATACACGTGATGTTGCCGAAAGGCGGCAAGCTCGTTGGTGCATGCAGCCTCCTAGTGAGCAGCCTCGGGTGACGCCCAAGCCTCACGTAGGGAAGCTGGGTCCTCTGGTTGCTCCGTGGGGCGGACAGTAAGGGTGTGCGCGTCCCGCGCCCCTGGTGGCATCCACCTGAGCGTGGCCACAACGGCATACCGGTGCTCATGATGGAGTAAGGCATAGCCGAAAGCTGACCCTCGATGTAGGTCAGTGATGGCTGGCAGTGTGGCGTGGCCAAGTACCTTGGTGCCCAGGTCCCCACTCACGACCGTGGAAGTGGGTCTAACATGAGGTAAGGAGCCTTGTGGGATGACACGGGGTCGTGGTGCGCGAGGAATTGAGGAGGCGACCTGAGCACTCACTGTTGGCCTGGGTTTAAGGCTCCCGCCCGGACCACGAGTATAGCGCACCGATACGTACGGGGATGCCAGCCTTGAAAGCCTGGTGGACACAAACAGGGCAACCGGCCTTGAGGCGTTGGTGGACACGGATGGGGCAACCAGCCTTGAGGGGCTGGCGGACACGGACCGGGCGGCCGGACATGAGGGACTGGCAGACAGGGACGGGGTGACCGGACTCAAGGGGCTGGCGGACACGGACGGGGCAGCCGGTCATGAGGGGATGACGGGCACAGACGAGGCAGCCGGCTCTGAGGGACTGTCGGACACAAATGGGGTAGTCGGCCCTTAGGGACTGGCAGGCACGGACAAGGCAACTGGCTCTGAGGGGCTGTCGGTCATAGATGGGGCAGCCGGCCCTGAGGGGTTGGCGGACACAGACGAGGCGGCCAGAAGTGACGGGCTAGCGGACAAGGACGGGGCAGCGGGCCCTCAGGGGCTGGCGGGCACGGATGGGGCAGCCGGCTCTTAGGGGCTGTCTAACACAGATGGGGCACTCGGCCTTGAGGGGCTAGCTGACACGGAAGGGACAGCCGATGCACACAGGCCCGCGGACGCAGACGATGGGACGCCCAGATGCGACTGGACAGAGGACGGACCCACCACTCCCCCAGGCGACAGGAGGAACATCGACGTGCCAGAGTGAATGAGGATGCGCAGAAACAAGTCCTCAAAGAAGAGGGCATCCCCAGACCCGATGATGTAGTGTTAGGTGGGATCCCAGAAATGCCATGCCTTTGACTGACGTGAGATGCCAAGGAAGGTGGAGGGACGACTGCGAGGCTCAAGCTTGCCACCCTGGTGTGGGCCAGGCAACCACACGATGGCTACGAAGCCCTAGACATGGGTCAGACGGAGGTCGGCTCGCTCTCCACACCAGTGCTCTTATGATGTGGACTGACGGGGAATGAGTCCGTGGGGAATCCAATTCCACACCCATGTCATGTAGGTCATGGCATCGAAGTAGAAGCAGTGAAAGATACCGGATTCGACCCGCATGGTACAGACGGAGTTGGCCATGGTGCAGTTCCATCGCTCAGAGACGTTCTGGGGTGGCGTGTACGGCGTCGACATCTCATGATGGATAACACAAGATGCAAGGAAGAGTGTGGTCTCCCCCAAGAACTAACCCCCGTGATCAAAACGGAAGCAGCGGAGGAGGCAACCACACTCATGCTCAGCATAGATAAGCCAGTCCCAAATGGTGGGAGCGATGTCATCCTACTGTCCAAGGCAGGAGATCCAGTGATAGTGAGAGTAGTCGTCCGTAAGTGTCAAGAAATAATGACCATGCTCACTGACTGACTCTTTTGGGAGAGGATTCATGACATCAGAGTGAACCAAGTCGAGCGGGACGGTCGCTCAAGAGGCAGAAAGGAGATAGGTGGACCAGTGCACCTTCCCCTGAGCGTAATCAATGCACTCAGTGGGACACGACAAAGGAAAGCAAAGCTAGATCAAGGCCCGTGGCTAGCTGTGTGCAAAGCATGCTCTCAACAGCGGTAGAGTGGATGTGACAGTGGCAGCGATGTAGGAGACGCGTGTGCTACAGATACAGTGTGCTAGTAACAAACACATGGCCGGTGTCGGCCCATGAGGAGGGGACAGAGGTAGAAGCGGACACGCGCGGTACATGCCACAATTTGCCACTGGCGGTGGCATCCAAAACAACACAACGTGGAGGACGCAAAGACATAGTGCCCACACCACACGCGTGGAGAACATCCATGCTCATGCGATCAAGGGCAATGACAGACACGAGGCTAAGCTCAAGGCCAGAGACGAAGAGGAAATCAGTCACGAAGACATCACAAGCCGGACCACGGAAACGAACGACGCCAACACCACGAACGGGTAACACCTCACCAGAATCCGTCCAATCCCTAGTGACATCGGTGTCGGGACCAAGGATAGTGAAGGCTTCACGCAAGGCCGTCATGTGATGCGTGGCCCCTGAGTCGATGATCTAGGTCTCTCACGGATCCTGGACTGGTGTGGCCAGGTCGCTGATAGTCACATGGCAATTGGCAAGCGTTGCTGACGCGGTGGACAAAGGTGTAAACCGGGAGTACCAGTCATCTAGCCAGGAAACAGCGTCACGAAGAGGATCAGGTGGAAACATCATGGGAGAGGATGGTGTGGACAAAGATGAAGGATACAACTAAAGCACAGACTCTGTCATGCTGGGTAGGGAGGAACTAGCGACTGCGCAACTCGCACTTCCCTGGGGAGGAGGGCAAGGAAGGTCGAGCTGGAGTGCAATGAATTTCTCCAGCTCACGCTCGCGGGTGGAGGGTCCGATGGAGTAGACTGACTACGGTGTAATGGCACCAGAGTCCAAGAAGGAGGAGGAAGGCATCAGTGACGGAGGAGCGGGCGTGGAAGACTGCGGAAGATACTGCGATGGAGCGGTCACGAGTGGCACAGATGTAGCAAGAGCAACAACAGTCACGGCAGTTGTGGCGCGTCGACGCTCGTGCTGGCAACGTATGGTGGCAATGATGCAACCTTCGTCAATCGGGAGCGGACATGTATACCACCCGTGTCCTGACTAGCCAAAGTTGTGGCAGATGAGGCTGGCGCTGCAGGATCAGCTAGACTACTGCTGAGGGCCATTGCCCTTCTTGCCTCTGCGCTTCTTCTTGCCAGACGAGGTGGCGCTGAAAGCCGTTGCTACTACTGGGGTGGCAACTGCAAGAGAGGCGAGTACCTCTATGCGATGGATGTGTGACTCCTGACGAGCCTCCTTGATGCGGAGGAAGAGCTCGTATGCCCAGGGCATGAGCGTACCCTGGGCAGTCATCACAGCGAGGACGTCCTTGGAGTAGTGGACGAAGACGTTGGAGAAAGGATTGGTGGCGCCACGCTTGATGGTCAGGAGTGCGAAGAGAGGGGGTGGCGCGGCATCTCCCAGGTGGCGCAGGAAATGCTTTGCACATTGCTAATAGGAGGTGACCGTTGCCGTCTCACCCATGCAAAGGGAGTTGAGCTCTCGGATCAGGCGCCTGGTCTTGGCGTCACTGGACAAGCGATGAGGGCACGTGAGTACGTGCCACGCCACTGCCGGGTCAGGGATTGCGCCAGTGGTGACATCGCCGAGGAAGGGCTTGAGGGCAGACGAGTAGCAAGAGGGGCCACAGGGACGAGGACACGCACGGCGCCACCAGCTTCATATACCTGGTTGGCATGGGTGGAGTGGAAAGGCAGAACATAGTAGGGCTACAAGCCCTCACCCCGTGCCCAGATCCAAAAGTTGAGCTCCCAACTCCGGAACTGGTTGCCCGCATGAAGCTGCAGCGGTGGGGTCTCGAAGTCCTTTGGCCTGCGGCCGGGACCCAGAGTGGGGCCTAAGACTGATGTCATTGTCCGCTATTGGCACTGAGTGTGTTGTAGTGCCAAGTATTGCGTGGCATAGGATATTGCAGGGCTTGCGTACCCGGTTGGAACAAAAGGTGCTTGCTGACGTTATTGTGCCTGTTGCGGCGGCTGCTGCTACTGTTGTGGCGGCTGCTGATATTGTAGCTGCGGGTGCTATTACGACTGCGGGGTCGGCAACTGTAGTACCGCTAATTGTTTTCTTTGCGTTGTGAGCTGCTGGTGCAAAGCAGGGAGCAGATCTGTCGAGCCAGCATGACCTACAACATAGCGTGCGAGGTGTGGGTGCTATTGCTATGCCCACCATTGCTATTATTGCTGCTGCTTCTACTACTATTGCAGTTACTACTGCTGCTACTACTACTGCGGCTACTGCTGTTGTTGTTGCTGCTGCTCTTGTCGTGACTTCTCGTGCTGTTGCTGCTTATGTTGCTGCTGTTGTTGCCCCTCCTATTGCTGTTGCAACGGCAGTAACCGCTGCTACTCGTGCTGCTTCAACTACTACAGTTGCTGTAGGAAGGGGGACCCTCCAACAGAGGAGAACCCCTCTTCGTTCTCTGCCATGGTGTTCCTTGTTTCCCCTCCATTTTTTTGTGCTCCTGATGTGAGCAATGATGTCAGTAGTGACGTCAGCCTAGGATGGCTGATGTCAGTAGTTACTGCTGCGGATATTGTTGCAACAGCAACTACTACTACTGCTGCAGTTGCTGCTCCTACAATTGCTACTGTTGTTGCGGGTATTCTTACAGCAGATGTTGTTGCAGCAGATGTTGCTGCTGTTGCTGTTGCGTGCTACTACGGCTGCTATAACGGCTGTGGTGGTTGCTGCAGCTACTGTAGGGCCACCTACGGGATGGGGGATTTTCTTTGGTGTTCTTCTCCTTTTCTTCTTCTTCTTTGTTCGTCACTACGAGCTACAAGCTCGCTGCTCGTTGTGCGTTGCAAGCTTCGAGCAGCAAGATCGCTGCTTGCTGCTCGTTGCGAGCCGCAAGCAACGAGCTCGCTGCTTGTAGTTCACTGCTCGCTGCAGACAGTGGGCTGCAAGTAGCAACTTCTGGTAGCCGCTGTTCCAGTTGCTTTAGCTGGCTGTTGCTGGCTGCTGCACACTTCTGCTGCTACAGCCGGCTACTGCTGCTGCTGCTACTTGCTACTGTTGCACTCTAGAGCTACTGTGAGTTGCTGCTGCTGCTGGCTGCTACTGCTGCTTACTACTACGGGCTGCTGTTGCTGCGAGCTACCGCGAGCTGCTACTTGTGCTGACTACTGCTGATATGCGCAGATGCAACAGGCTGCTGCTACCACTGCTCTCTGAGTTTTTGAAAGTTTTCCAAGAGATCTCTTTCCAGTCCACACTCAAGTCTCGGTAGGGATTTCTTAGAAGTTTCGAAAGGCGTCTAAAAAATCTCTTTCCAGTCTGCACTCAAGTCTTGATAGGGATTTCTTAAACGTTTTGGAAAGTGTCGAAGAAATCTCTTTCAAGTCTGCACTCAAGTCTCACTTGCTGTCAGCCCACTCGGGCTCACATAGGACTGATCTCCCCCTATCGGAAGCTGCAGCACTCACATAGATGTTTGAGCTCGACTCCCACAGGTTTTTCCACAATGTGGAAAATGCCACTCACCCCAATTCATTTTGTGAGTGGCGTCAAGCTGAGTGATTGTGAAACTTGCACCAGCAAATGCTGCGCCTTTCCAATGAGACACTGCAGTGTCCACCAACTACACATGAAGAACATTTCCAAGAACAAAAGAGTGCACAACCTTCAAGTCATGCAAATCGTCATCTCCTACAGTGTAGACGCTTCTAAGACACTCTAGGGTTGCTTTTTTCTTACATTGCATTTCCTAATATGCATCCTCACCCTAGGAGGCGGACGCTGATGCCTAAAGGTTCAGACAAGAAAACAAGGAATTGACGTCGCCCCCAAAAGGGTTTTCTAGTTCCAATTCCTGCCTCCATGACCCTTAGGTTACCACGCTGGCCCTACCAGTGTCACTGTGCCCATTGCTGACTAAGCTCCCAGAGGTCAATGACACTAGCGAGGTCAAATACCTCTATTTGAGAAATTTCTTAGGATTAGTGTATTCATTGGTTCCATGCACACTGGCCAGTAATGCACCCACAGCTCAAAAGCGACTGTCACATAATCCTTCTGCTCCCATCACGACACTGATGAAAGCAGTTACCATATCCAAAGCATCCGCAAGAGTGTTCTTGAGGGGCATCCGATTCCCCGTCTAAATCTTCTGCATGTGTACACACAGCTGCCCACAACACTATTACCTTAACCATGGTATTGCACGATAATGGGGATCCTCCCACCGTGGTCTCTTTCTTGTGCCATTGTGGCGTCCTCTATCTCTCTGACAATCATTGTTACAAAAACATGTGACATTCGACACTAGTCTTGCTAACGACTTGTACTTGCACCTCTGGAAGTGCACTCCCCTCAGTTGTTGCTAACGCTGAATCGATGCTATCTCTCCCAAATCAACAACACCTATTTTCATGAGGAGGATGGACGAGAGGTCACTGCTCCCTCGTCCGGCAAAAATCCACCAGCCGAAGCCGATGTCAAGCCACCAAGAATAGGCCAAGCATGATGGGTTGCGATTTAGCGCACCGTCCGGGCACGTTCACCACGGCCCCATAGGCTATTGGCAGTTGCGCCACCACTAGGTACACGAGGGCGGTATAGGAGGTTCAGATTGAGGGGACAGTATTCGATGCCAGAAGTTGAGGGGATGGCTCAGAGAAGGCTGGGGGTGCGGTCAAATGGAATAGCCTAGGCAGCAGGTTGGGGCAGCAGCGTTGTTGATGCAGCGTGCGGGCTTCCACGCTCGTTGCTTAAGTCAGCTGCCCCCTCAGTCTGCTGCTCTAGAGTCTAAGTCTGGAAGCTCTGGGTTTGTTACTCAGAAATGCGCGCGCCAGTGTTAGCGCCAGAAAGCAGCTGAAAACTGTAAGTGACTGATTAGGAATGAAGAATAACCAACAATGGGAGACCCCTCCAAGTTCTAGGCCCCCCCCCAGCTCTGTAGAGCTTGTTACTCAGTTCAACAACCAATCAGAAAATAGCTCAGTTCAGGCTGGCAGGTTTTCTCGGTGAGGCCTGCCAGGCAGCGGACAGCCCAAAACCCGGGCGTCGTCCGTTTTGCCTGAAAACTGGACCATACCATAATACCGCCGCTGCGAACGCGGCCGTGCGGTCAAAATCTGCTAGAAAAATAGTAGCAAGGAGTTATGGCAGCCTAAACCCAGATAGTGCCCACAACGGTTTGTGCTGCCAAATAGGGCCATGCAACATGCAACTGGGACCCTAGGCAGTGCATGACGACGCAGACGCAATAGGACGCGCTGGACGCACGCAAGCAGCAAATGCNGTGTCAATGACCGCCGGCAGCACGACCGCCGAGGAGGCCTGCCGATGGAGCTGAGCGCGTCGCCTGAGAGAGGAGGCTCCAGCGAACTGCGAGAAGACCTCAGCGTGCGTCGGCTCCACCGGACGACACTCCATCAACGTCGCGTCTCGCCGTCAGTCATCTGCACGCCGATGTACACGAGCCGGGAGGACACAACAGAGCACAATGAGAGATGTGCAAAAAACCAACACTCCCCCATGACTCACAGGCGCAGTGCACATGGGTGGACAGGGACATGGTCAACATCCAGACTCCCCCAGGGCATGCAGAGACGCAGGCAGAGATAAAGAGAGAGCCACTCACGGACGTACACCGACCGAACTCACAGCCTTCTTGAACGAGTCGCGCTTCGGTGCCTTGGTCAGAAAGTCAGCCAACTGCCGTGCTGTCTCAACCCACACGATGCTGATGGTGCCGTCATGCAACAATGAACGCACATAGTGATACTCAACGTTGATGTGCTTTGTGCGTGTGTGATGCACGCCGTCATTGTCGGCGAAGGCCATGGCACTCTCATTGTCACAATGCAACGTGATGGATGGGACAGACTGACGCAACTCGGACAACAGACGACGCAACCACACACTCTCACACGCGCCTGACCCAAGAGCCACGTACTCAGCCTCACCAGTGCTGCGTGCGATGCACCCCTGCTTGCCACTACGCCAGGACACAGCCGTACCGCCAATTAGAAAGATCCAGCCTGTGCGACTCTTACCATCCGGACTGCCGGCCCAGTCGCTGTCGGTGTAGCCCACTGCGACAACAGACGGTTGACGGCGGAACATGAGTCCTCGCCGAGGAGTCGAGACGACATAGCACAGTACTCGGATCGCGGCCTCGTGGTGGAGGTGACGCGGCTCCTGAGAGAACTGGGCCAGGAGGTTGACGGCGAACGCGATGTCTGGACGCGTCGTCATCGCCAGGAACATCAATGACCCGATGACTCGCAGGTACGTGGTCACGTCAACTGGCTCCCCCACAACAGCTGGGTCAGGACTCTTCAGCTTCACCTGGCCATCNTAGGCAGCCTGGTGAACGTGCAGGATGCCCTGGGGGCGATCATGCTCAAGCTCCATGCCCAGGAAGACTCGGGCAGAGCCAAGGTCCTTCATCTGGTAGGCGGCGTGCAGCAAATCCTTGACGCGCTGGATGGCGGCCGTGTCTGGCGACGCAATGAGGAGATCATCAACGTAGACCAGAACCGCGGCAAAGGTCTGACCTCTTGGGCTGATAAACAGTGCGGGGTCAGCGGTGCTGCGCTGGAGGCCGCCACGGAGAAGCGTGCTGCTGATCTCCTGGTTCCAGCATCGAGGTGACTGCTTCAGGCCGTAGAGGG
>SZWC01022626.1:9143-22597 GCA_023375785.1 Penium margaritaceum
TTGCGCAAAGACGTTGTTCACGATCTGCAGTCAATATGTAGAAGCAAGGAGGGATGAAAGGTCATGGAGCTGGCTGGCTAGATGGAAAGATCGTCGCTGGGAAAAGATTCATCGTTGAGCAGCCATATGAAGCCCAAAAAAGCCTCACTGCCTAGATGAACTGTTAAACCACCCCGTGGAGAAAAAAGAATCAGTTTTCAGGTTGATGCGGCAACCAATTCAGACCAGAAGCGACAAGACATGTTGGACAACCAACAGAAAAGCAAATGCGTCACAGCAACCTGACCTCTGGCTAACGACAAGAAGGCGACAACCAAAGACCACAAAAGCGGAGACAGGGAAAGAAGAAGATGGCGAAGAACTCTCGACAAAAGAAAAGCCAGAGTTAGGAGCTTACCAGTTTCTCTTGGTGAGACAGCATATTCCAACGCGGTTGAGCCCACGTTTGAATGTCCATGCAGGGGATTGGACCGTCTATGTCTGAAGTCGCTGCTAAGGCTACTGCTATTGACTAGACTGTCCGCTGAATACGATCAGCGTCTGAATTTCAGTAAGCGGCAACTGCCTCGGCTCTCGCTTGAGTGAGAGAGCGAAGGCCAGTAGTACTGAGCATGAGCGACTGAGCGATGTCACGGTGTGTTGAGTGAGGATCTTTCATTCACAAAGGTAGGCTCTAGATTTGGCCAGAGGGTTTGGAAGTACGTCCGCGTAGAAGTCCGCTAATTGGTACTACCGACTGAAAGACATGGACGTGGTCCGATGCTGCCGCTGACGACACAAGCAATTTTTTACACCGACGAGCACGCTCTCACATCGGCCCATTTGCCACCGGTGCCTCTGTCGTCGCCGGTACTTGCAGACAGATGATGATGGTGATTTCATCGCTCATGGCCTTCTTCGCACTGAGCGGCGTCATTCTGGTCGTATCGTATGGTCCATCACTTTCGGCCGGACGATTTCTCTCTCCGGCTGCACCTGATGTGTGGCACCCATTATCTGTCTGCACATGCGTTGCTGATTCCAGCGGTCTGTTGACATCAGCCAAAAACTATCATTGCTCTCTGCCGTTCATGGTGACAATGATGTCATCGCCACCATTGCCTTGAGTGTAACTTGCTCTTGTGCTTTCTCTTTCTCCGACTGAATCGCACCCACCACACTGAACACGAGCAGTGTGAAATGGCCCACCATTGTGTAGACGACCTCGCCAAACATGCCACTCGCATCAGCGAAACGGCGCGTCGCCGCTCCTATTTCTCTGTTGTAAGGCGCATGGATGACGACATGTGTGTGTGTAGGACATCCAACAGCGATGCATGGGCAGCACATGGCTAACACTGATGATATTGTTAACGTCATATTGATGGCCACCACGTGCTGGTTTGGAGACGTCCATGTGCGTGGCTCAAGAGCCATCATGCTCATTCACTTCTCATGGCTGTCTGCAGTCGCCGACCACCGGCCATTTGTGGCTCGCCCCTGGGATTTACGGGAAGGACTATGTGTCAGACTGCCTCGGTGTGACAGATGCAAAAGGGGTGGATATGCTCCATGTCGCGCTCCGCACTCGCGGAGATCAACATTCAACCATTTGGCCCAAAATCTCAGACGGTTGAAAAAAAACAACCTCCAATCCGAGTGTGAAATATATGTAGAGCCTTTTCTCATTGATACTATCTATTAGACCAAGCGGAATGTGTGTTACATCGAGTATTTTGTATTATGCAGTAAGTGTACTTCAACGATAAGTGTGGAGTAATTCGAGCACATATATACCATACCAAGAATGAACATGAGGCATATGTTGGGTCATTGGCGCTGAAGCCGAAGGACGCGTGCGGGGTTGCGCCATGAGTGGTTGCTTGAAGAAGATCAGCCAAGAAGTCATGGGGCTTCGAAAATATCGAGGCGNGGAGTAATTCGAGCACATATATACCATACCAAGAATGAACATGAGGCATATGTTGGGTCATTGGCGCTGAAGCCGAAGGACGCGTGCGGGGTTGCGCCATGAGTGGTTGCTTGAAGAAGATCAGCCAAGAAGTCATGGGGCTTCGAAAATATCGAGGCGTGGTTTTATAAAGATCATATGTGGTCGAAAAGTCGACCAAATAATTTCTGAACATCGATAAGGTTCTCGACACTTCTTTCCACCATTCTGGAATGTGGTCGAAGTTGTGAGAAACTTCCAGGACGGAACACTGGAGGTCAGGGCAGTGTTATGCCAAGCAGAACATATGTGGTTCATAGGGATGAGGTGTAGGAGAAAATATTATTCCAGGATTTGGGACAATAAGTTAACTCGTATCAAGCAGTAAGTGTACTTAAATGACAAGTGTCAACTATCGAGCACAGATGTACAATGCCGAGAATGAAAATGAGGTAAATTTTGGATCCTCAGTGCGCTGTTCGAGCGACGTGTGCGAGGTCACACTATAAGTGGCTTATCCGAGAAGTTCCATCGAGAAGTCGGGGGGCTTTGAGAGTACCAAGGCGTGCTTCTATCCAGTGTCGTCGAGAAGTCAACCAAATAATAATAAAACATTGATACAATCCGCGATACTTCCGTCAACCATTCTGGAATGAAGTCGAAATTGTCAAAAACATGAGGAACGGAACACCCAAGGTCAAGGCAGTTAGCCAAAATTCCCTCCACCGAACAACTTCAAGATCTTCAGATCCACGCGCGATGGGCCACAAATGTACAGATTAAAATGCCACTCGCAGAGTCTATGAAGTGGTATATGTCACGGACGTAACACGTCCCCACCTTTTAGCTGGGAAATCCCGGCGCGTTAGTAGAAGTATGTTGGTGACAACGGTAGTAGTCGTCGATCACATGATCGACGTCTCGCATGTTGTCGTAGGGCTCTCAACTGTTGTATGCGACGTCGTAGCCGTGTTACTTTCATAGATAATGGGTTATTTTTCCACGTCGTCCATGTCCGCGAATTTGTTCAAATACGTTCTCCGTATCCCCATCCACTTGTACAGGAGGTGGTGGTGCAACATCTCTGCCGGGGAAGTTCATAATAAGGTCCTGGTTGTGCTTGAGCTTGATAATGTGGGAGAGAGGATGGGTCACCATGCTTTCGAGCAGACAAAGGTGGACAACGACAGGGAATTGCATTCGTTTGATCTCAAACAGTCCCAACCATCAAGGTTTGAGGTTTGTAAAGTCTTCTCCTTGGGGTTTGACGTTTGCTAAGCTAAGAAGGACGCGATCTCCGATGCAATATTGGTCGGCTACTCGCTTCATAGTTGTTTAGGTTTTTGCGAGGGTCGGTCATGTTTCCTCCCAAACGCCTAAGAAGTCCCTTCGGAGGATGTCGACCGCGGGGATGTTGCTCTAACTCTGTAATCCAGCCCGTGTGACGGGAAGTTGACCGTATACCACTTTGAAAGGGATTTTGCCAGTTGCGGTGGAAGTGGTGGAGTTGTATGAGAGTTTGGCGGTCCGCAACTTGGCTACCCAAGTGGTGCGATGCGGCTCGCATAATGTGCAGAGAAGTTGTTCAAGCGTCAGATTGGTCCATTTCATTTGCCCATCAGTTTGAGGATAGAACACTGTCGATATCTGGATCCGGCTGCCATAACACATCATCAGTTCGTGTCAGAAACAGCTAGTGAAGCGGCTGTCTCTGTCGCTGATGGTGGTACATGGCACACCGTGTAGTCGTATGATCTGATTTAGAAACAACCGCCCTGATCCATCCACAGTGATAGTGGTCATTTTCAGGATGAAGTGCGGCCGTTGAGTATATCTCTCCACCACAATGAGGATTGTGTCATAACCCTTGGGAGTGGTAGGCAGTCCCGTCACAAAATCCATGTTGATGCCAGCCCACGGTTTCGTCGGAACAGGTAGGGATTGGAGCCAAACAACAATGGTGGAGAACAACCGTGGTGGCATAGTTTTCTCGACATATATGCAACCGGTTGTTCTCCACCACCGTTGTCCACGGTTCTGTCGGGGAAGGGGTTGGAGCCGTTGTGGACGTCAGCCAATAAGCGATCGCCTCCACCTTTCCCAGATCCATGGTTATCCGTCCACCGCCAATTACGTGGCTTAGACACTCAATGGAACGGCAACCAAACTTGCACTTCACGAGTTTTTGGGAGAAAAAAAATCTCTCTTTGTAAAACTTCAGAACGTTTTGAAATATGTCACTGTGCTCCTTCGGGGTGCACCTGTATACCAGAATTTTGCTGAGGTATAAGACGATAAAATCATCAAGGTACGGGAGGAAGATTTTGTTCATCACCATCAATATTACGGGGATAGTTGTGAGTCCAAATTGCATGACGGTGAACTTGAAGTGCCTTAACCTGGTGCAGAATGTGGTCTTCTCAATGTCTTGTCTAGATAGGCGGATCCAGTGAATGCCCCTGTGCAGGTCGATTTTGCTTTAAATGTTGGTCCCACATAGTTGGTCAAAAATTTTGTCTGCTCGCGGAAGGGGGTACCGATTCTTGATGGTGATGTCATTCAGCACTCTGTAGTCCATGCAAATCAGCATTTCTCCCGTTCTGTTCTTCAGGAAAAGTAATGGAATTGCGTATGGTGACGTTGAAGGTCAGATGAACCCCTAACCGAGCATCTCGTCCAGCTGCTTCTTGAGTTTGCTTAGCTCGTGATTGCTCATTACAAGGTCTTTTTCATCGTCATTGTGCTGCTCGGCTTCAGGTCTATCTGATGTTGCATGCTTCATCACGGAGGCAACTCTTGGGGCAGTTTGTTGTGAAAATCCCTTAAAACTCCTCGATGAGTGTTGTAAACTCCTCCAACACTGTTGTGAACTTCTCAGGTGCCGATGTCATTGTTGTTATCTTGGCAGTTGTAATCTGTTCCACTTCCCTTTCTTCCACATGGACTAGCCACGCTTGAGTACCGCATTTCAGGTACCTCTTGGCCACGTCTAGAGATATCAAATTTCTTTTTTTGCCACTGCTCAATCCACTTGCACATTGTTTCGGTAGAGGAAATTGCGTCCGAGGATGATTTTGTGCTCAATCATAGCACAAGCTCTCCAGACTATTACATCCTGCAAATCTCTGATTTGCAGTCGGAGTGGTTCGCAAAGTCAACGGATTTGGAGTTTTCCATCAATGGTTTTCTCTTCAATCACCCCTGGTTTGTTTTGTAAACCCAGNATTGTTTCGGTATAGGTAATTGCGCCCGAGGATGATTTTGTGCTCAATCATAGCACAAGCTCTCCAGACTATTACATCCTGAAAATCTCTGATTTGCAGTCGGAGTGGTTCGCAAAGTCAACGGATTTGGAGTTTTCCATCGATGGTTTTCTCTTCAATCACCCCTGGTTTGTTTTGTAAACCCAGCTTCCGAACCATGTCTTTGCTTACAATGCTGGAAGAGCTCCTCAATCCAGTAGTGTCAATACCGTTCTATTAAATTTACAACCCCCTTGGTTGTACGCCTAGCAGTATCGCCAATTGGCCGTCCTCATACCTCTCGTAAAACTTTGCAATCTGAGGAACCCTCGCCTCCGATAATGTGAGCCGCTCAGATGGGCGATCGGTCGCTGTAGAAATATTTGACCAGGCACGAGCCTTGCCGTCTACTCCTATCTTTTGCTGTTCTCTGACTCCTCACTTTTTCTCTGCAAACTCCCCTTGTTTCTGGTTAGCTGATGCCTTTTCCTACATTCACGTGATATATGACCCAGATTCTTGTAAGTCTAGCAGTGCTGTCATTTGTGTCGATTGACGGTGTCAATCTCCATTGGAGATGAGGTTATTGTTTACTATCCTGTGCCACGATAAGAATTGTGGCTTTGGGGTCACCAGCCGTTGGATTCCTCCGAGCACTGTAGTTTTCGTTCAAGAAGCAATCGGCTACAACAATCATGCAGGGAAAGTTGTGGATGCTAAAAATGGCAATTGCTTACCAAATATCTGGCTTGAGGCCATTGTTGTAGTAGGAACACAGTTCGTTGGAGGTGAGTGTTGGTGTGTGTGGCTTCCACCCGTCATGAGCGACGGCCAGGAGAGCAGCGGTATAGGAGAGCACGACGACATGGTCCTCGATGCGAACCTCGGAGGCAGCGGCTCATCGGCAGGTGGTGGACCACCCACTCGGAGCTGACAGACNGTTGTGGATGCTAAAAATGGCAATTGCTTACCAAATATCTGGCTTGAGGCCATTGTTGTAGTAGGAACACAGTTCATTGGAGGTGAGTGTTGGTGTGTGTGGCTTCCACCCGTCACGAGCGACGGCCAGGAGAGCAGCGGTATAGGAGAGCACGACGACATGGTCCTCGATGCGAACCTCGGAGGCAGCGGCTCATCGGCAGGTGGTGGACCACCCACTCGGAGCTGACAGACGACTGCCCCAACGTCGTGGATGCTGTCTCGAACCTCCTACAGTTTTTCAGCAGCCTATCCTTGATGCGGACGCAGCTGGCACCGGAGCACCGACGAGTGCTGGCTCCATCCACCAGTCGCTGCCAGAGAGCTGCCACAAATGCCCTGGGTGCTTGCCGGGGTACTTTGCGGTTTTTTTGCAGACGCTAGATTTTTCTCGGTGGACTGGCTCTTGAGCCCGATTTGCATGTTTTGCATTGTCTGTCCACCGATCTGTACCAGACGTATGCGTGTGATCAGTCCTAGCATCTGGCTTGAGATTCTGCATCTCTAGGTTCAGACAGTGTAGCGTTCTGATTTGTCTGCGCAGAGTTACGGCCAAAACAGTGTTTTGGGCTGGTTTTAGGACAGACTCTGCACTGCCGCGTGCGACACCCGTCGCGTGCCGCGATAGGTATTTATGCTGTGGACTTGTCATTTGTTATTCCTCTCTACATATGTTTTATTTATGGAAGCACATTTGACACTCTGTTTGTGTTGCCTAACTAGACCCTTACCGTTTTGCGTCCGACCTGTGTTGACGCCACGAGTTGACTGAGCGCTGATGCCCAGTCAGAGGCAAGCGTACTAGGAAGTTTCCCAGAACGAGGACAGGGGGGTCCTCGAGTGGGACATTTGAGTAAGACCCCGAGAAGGGGTACCCAACTCGCGCCGAGTGTTTGGTGACCCAAAAAAAAGGGAAAAAGAGGAGATTTTGTGTTCTTTTGTTAATTATTATTTTTAAAGTGGCTTGAGGCCACTACCGTCGGCTGACAACGGGAACCGTTGAAGCAGTAGCCGAGAGTCGCAACAGCATGGCTGGCGCAAGTGCCGATAGTACCCTCCTGGGTGGCATCCCCCTTGGATACGATCCTCCCCACCTCCTCCTTCAGTGGATACGTCACCGAGTGATGCGCTTCTGCGTGGTGATATGGCTGGAGGTCCGGAACCTCAAGCGCATTGTCCAGCAGCTCCTTGACCACGCGACTTCCGAGCGAGCTGCCACCCCGCCGTAGGTGTCACCTCCCACTTCATCTTCATCTTCTTCCTGATCCTGCATCCCTTCCTCCGACAATGCTAGTATGTCGGATATGTCGTCCACATCCGTCGTCCTCCGCTCCATCCTGGAGGCTGTCGGCATCATACCGACGGACGGACCCTCAGCCCCTTGCCGTACCGCTTGTTCTTGCACTCGTCATGTGCGGCGGCAAACTGCTCGTCTTGCACGTTGTGTGCAGGCAGCACCATCAGACGTGGCTGTGGCATGAGTCACAGGTGACGAGACCCCCTCGTCTCCTGTCCACGGGTTGGTCTGCCGAGTCCCCACAACTCCTACCGAGGTCTCAGTCATGGAGGGGATGGTTTTTCAGCTGACGACCTCGGTGGAGCTCGGCATTAGTGAGGCGACTGCTGTACAGCGTAGGTTGGTTGAGGCGGATGACGCTACACAACAGACTCAGCTAGCGGAGAGTTCAGCGGGGAGTGACGTTCGTCCTGAAGGAGACTCTTTGTCAAAGGAGGATTGGTCCGATGTTGAGTCAGAGTCGGGGATGGAGATGGTGTTCGTTGATACCTTGGCGGATGACATGACGACGGCCGATGCAGGAGCTGCGCCTGACAATGTGCGCACTCCCGCGTTAGCAGGTGATAGAGATGTTGATGCTCGGCCCACAGCAGACGCCTACGTGGTTCTGACAGATAGTGCTGCACAGCATGAGCAGGTAATGGATCGCCAGGACGAGGTAGACTTCCTCTATGAGGATCAGTCATCCGTCGGGGATTGGTCAGACACGGAGTCGGTGAGAGACGTAGAGGTCCAGTGCGCTGCCGTATTTATAGTAGCCGCAACACGAGCACGAGATGGCCCCTCGGTGATAGCGGACGTCCACGTGTGTAACATGGAGGATGCAAAGCGAGCTGCGGACCTCCGTCTCCTCGTTGCCGTAACCGGTGTAGCTGACACCATGGCGGTTCTAGCCAAGGACAAAGCTACTCTCGTCCGCGCTACAGTTCCTGTACTCGAGTGCCTACACTTTGCGATTGAAGAGCAGGAGGCAGTGGTGGCTCGAGCAGAGGCGCATTTACAGCATCTCATGGTTGAGCTTCGGGAGGCCAGAAGCCGTTGTTACATTGTGGATGTTCTAGCACGACGGGTTGTTGAGGAGTGTGTGCAGGATGTACATTGACATATCGCGATAGCTAGCTGGTCTCTACAGCATGCACGTTTGGGACAAGCGGATCTCCAGTAGCAGGTGGATGATGGGCTCCGCACTTGGGGTCACGAGGAGCACCACGGCACTGACCGTACCTTTGATGACCACAATGTCGTCGCGGATGCAGCTGTACCTACACATGCCGACATCCGGCCAGCAGCTGACGGCCGAGCGACATGTGTGTCACGAGCAGCAGGTGCCTTCGCAACAGTCGTTCCTACAACCCCAGATGACTTACGTTGTGACTCATTGTCTTGCGCCCCTGCTCTACCAGCACCTCGTGGCCCGGCGGTACTTGAGTTGACGACTGACATAGAGGACGTAGACTTGTGCGACGAGCAGGTGCAGCTCCACTCCTTCCTACGGGGTGAGACCACGAGGCTGCAGGAGGGTTTGGCTCATGCCGACGTACACACAATCGAGGTCCACCGTCAAGTTCATTCTGCGACTGACCGTCTACATGCCGCAGATGCAGCCAGCCGGTGGGCTGCCACGTTTGAGCTTGTCGAGCTCCACACGTGCCTCGACGCTGCAGTGGCCACGAGGCGATATGCAGCTCAGCAGTTCGAGACCATACTGCAAGCGATTGTTTTGGAGGATTCCCTTAGCACTGCACCAGTCACATCAGAAGACAACGACAATGATGACAACGACAGCAACGACGCCGCTCCGGGGTGAGGCTCTGTGCGAGCACATCCCACCAGCATCGTCGTCACCCTTGCTGTTGCTGTGCAGGGGTAGGTGGCCATGGGGGAGCCGTGTTCCCTCCTCACGGTTTGTGTTGGACGCAGCCATCGGCTTTGCTCGTATTGTCAGCCTCTGCAGAACAGGGGGAGTGTTGGTGTGTGGGCTTTGGCCTGACACCCTTTTGAGGACAGTGAGGTTACTTGGGATGTAGCACGATACTATGGTCGAGGTTATGCTGGTCGAGACCCACGCACCTGGTGAGTTCTACCAGTGTGACGTGGAGACCCATTGCCTCCATGTATTATGTATAATCCATGCAAGGTTATGCTGGTCGAGACCCGCACACCTGGTGAGCTCTACCGGTGTGGCGTGGAGACGCATTGCCTACATGTGTTATGTATGATCTATGTATGATGTGGTTGAGACCCGGACACCCGGAGACATTTTCCGGGGTCACGAGGAGACCATGTTTCTCTGTCTCTCTTGCATGATGTTTGACATATAGGCGTGTGATTGACTTCTTGCATGGTCGAGACCCGGGCACTTGGTGGTATGCTTGATCGGTACTCGTTATGATTGGTTGCCTGAGCCATCCTTTCTTGCCTTCGCTTAGACATCATTGCGTTGACAGTTGTGTCAGCCAGGGGGAGTGTTGGTGTGTGTGGCTTCCACCCGTCATGAGCGACGGCCAGGAAAGCAGCGGTACAGGAGAGCACGACAACATGGTCCGCAATGTGGACCCCGGAGGCAGCGGCGCGTCGGCACGTGGTGGACCACCCACTCGGAGCTAACCAACGACTGCCCCAGCATCATGGATGTTGTCTTGGACCTCCTACAGTTTTCATGCAACCTATCCTTGATGCGGACGTAACTGGCGCCGGAGCACCGACGAGTGGTGGCTCTATCCACCAGCAGCTGCCAGAGAGCTGCCACGACGCCCTGGGTGCTTGCNAGACGCTAGAGTTTTCTCGGTGGACTGGCTCTTGAGCCCGATTTGCATGTTTTGCATTGTCTGTCCACCGATCGGTGCCGGACTTATGCCTGTGACCAGTCGTAGCGTCTGGCTCAAGATTGTGCATCTCTAGGTTAGACGGTGTAGCGTTCTGATTTGTCTGCGCAGAGTTACGGCAAAAACGATGTTTTTGGGCCGGTTTTAGGACAGACCTTGCACTGCCGCATGCGACACCCGTCGTGTTCCGCAACAGGTATTTATGCTGTGGACTTGTCATTTGTTATTCCTCTCTGCATATGTTTTATTTATGGAAGCACATTTGACAGTCTGTTTGTGTCGTCTAGCTAAACCCTTGCCGTTTCGCGTCCAACCTGTGTTGACGTCGCGAGCTGAATGAGCGCTGACGTCCAGTCAGTGGCAAGTGTACTAGGAAGCTTCCTAGAATCTTTTCAGTGAGGTCACTGCCAGTAATCATTTTACAGAACCGCTAAGTGTACTTTGCCACGCTTTACTGCTAATATAGACGTTGAAGGTTATATCGTGCATCAGACTCCTCGTTCAGCTTCCCAAAACAAGGAAGGATAGCAAGCGAGAAGTCACTTCATGTTTCTGGTCGTGTGAGGGAGTTATGCCACATTGGATTAATCTGCTCGAGAGGTAGTACACCTTCAATCGGTGATGTGAGAGCAGTTGTAGAAACCGTTGATCTGGCTCCGTCAGTCTCCTACTACCGTTGGATGGTCCTTGGATCGAACCACCAACTCAAAGTCGTGCCATGCAGAAACAATGCCGTGGGGTCGAAATTCTTCTTGTCATAGTTGACCCTTGCAGTGGTCAGGTACAGCTCCAAACTCGTCAGCCACATCTTGATCCTCGATCCCTTGGAGTTTGTGGTTCAGAGAGTGTCACTTGAATGTGGGGTTCACTTGTGAGTTGTAAACTTCCCTTGGTGAGTAGTGCTTCACACACAGAATAAATGCGAAGGTCCTCCACTGCCATGTTGAGTTGTTGGAGCACATGGGTGTTAGGGCTCTCGAGTCCCGACAGCTTCTGGTACACGTCTTCGTTGATTGGTGCTTTTGGGCCGGTCTCTCCCATTGTGCCAGGTGTCAACCGGATGGACGGTGGCAGAGGTGAGGGATTCACCGAGCCTGAGGGATCCATCACCGGGTTGGCCTGGGGTTTGTTGGTATTGCACCATTTTCCACAAAGGTTGAAACTGCTTTCTGGTTCATTTGGAGTGTGTTGGTGTTCGTGGAATGCTCATTCTCCATCGTCAAAATACTCGCCGGGGACTGCTACTTGTTGCCAGCTACGCTTGCTCCGCTTTCTGTTATTGTTGCAAAGTCTGAAATCTATTGAATGGTGGAGATACATTAAGTACTCGTGCAAGGTTATCCCCACGTAATCCGAACATTGGTTGTCCCTCCTGCTCTTCAACAATTTGATACCAAGTGTTTTGTGGAGCGAAACGTAGGTGGTTCACAGGGATGAGATGCGGAACAAAAGACAATTTGGGAATTTGGGACAAATAGATAATTTATATTATGTACTAAGAGTACTTTGATGACAAGTGTCGAGTGAGTCGCATACACATGTACAGCGTCGAGAATGAGAATGAGGCATATGTTGGATCTTGGTGCTCTACTCAAGCAATGCGTACGAGGTCGCGCTGTGAGTGGTTGATCCAAGAAGCTTCGCCAAGAAGTCGAGGAGCTCCAAGAATATAGAAACATTGACATAGTCCGTAAGACTTCTGTNTTGGGACAAATAGATAATTTATATTATGTACTAAGAGTACTTTGATGACAAGTGTCGAGTGAGTCGCATACACATGTACAGCGTCGAGAATGAGAATGAGGCATATGTTGGATCTTGGTGCTCTACTCAAGCAATGTGTACGAGGTCGCGCTGTGAGTGGTTGATCCAAGAAGCTTCGCCAAGAAGTCGAGGAGCTCCAAGAATATAGAAACATTGACATAGTCCGTAAGACTTCTGTTGACCCTTCTGGAATGTGGTCAAAGGTATCAGAAACATCAAGAATGGAACACCAGAGGTCAAAGCGATTGGCCAAATTCCCTCAGCCAAACGGCTTAAAAATCTTAAGGTTAACACACGGTGGGCCATGAGAGCAAGGACAAAAATGCTCACTTGCGGAGTTTAGGGACTCATGTACGTTAGGAACGTAATGTTGAATATTTTTGCCCCTTGTTAAGTCTTGTACAACGGATCAGGAACGCTCTGCCGCTTGTGGAGGTATGACCCCTGGATTTGTTGTGGGGTGACTCAACTATGCTCTGTCTCATGTGAGATATGACCTATGAGTACACCATGTATGTGAGTGGTTAACTTGGCCATTTTGTTGATTTGGCAAAGTAAGAGGTCATGAGTTCGATCCTGGCTCCATGCACATCTTGGTTGTTATGGAAGCTTCCAAGAAAGAAAGAAAGTCTGTAGCTTCTGGGAAGCAACACGGCTGATGTGTCACCTTGGCACAAGGATGCTTATGTGTCAAGCCCACAGCGCAAGTCTCTTGGTGATGTGGCAGGGTCAAGCCACTTCTCAGGAATGTGCTTTTGAGTTCTAGGACTGGACAGACAGCTATAAAAGGACTTGTCTTGCATGCTGATCAATCAAGCCTTGCTTGATGCTCTCATGCGTATTGACGACTTGAGGTCTTCTTGAGATGTATGCCAAGGCGTTAGTACTCTTGAAAGTGAAGTGTATGCCTGATTTAGTTTCGGGTGCACGACACATACCTGCAAAGGAAGAAGGTGTAAAAACCTTTGTGGACCCATAACCCATTGTTAGCTACTGAGCTAACCACCTCCGACAGAGAAGCCACGAAACTCCTCTGGTTAGAGAAGTTTCACGTACGCAACCGCCAAAGTCACCAGCAGTGAGAGCGCCTACGCTCTCACCCAACCTCTCTGTTTGCAGGTCAATCATCAGCCGGAGGGGAATGCAACATATCTGCACCTTTCTGCCTTGGGAGCTGACATCAGCCTACATTAGCCTACATCAGCCTACATCTGCTTGCATCAGCCAACGTGAACAGGGCAAGCAATTGCCTCTTCTCGCCAACAGCCTACAACGGCCTCAAACACAGGTGCATCGGCATCAACAAAAGGTGCAGCAGCTGTAGCAGTTGTAGGTGTAGGGATGGCAGGGACAGGGGAACCAGGTAATCATTCTCCCATCCTCAAGTTTGATGGAGAGGGGTTTGCGCTCTAGAATTG
>SZWC01022627.1:23436-42594 GCA_023375785.1 Penium margaritaceum
CCCCCTCCCCCCCCGGAACACGTCTGTTCCCCATCTTCTGTTGCTGTTTCTTCCTGCAAGGCTGCCGCCGTTGTTTTCTTGTCCGCTGCTTTTGCCAGTGCTGACTCGCTTGCACAGTGTTGGAGGTGTTGGTTTTGCTGCTGTGTTTTGTTGACCACGCCCCATGCCAGTCCGTGAGCGACAACTCGGTGCACCGGTTCACGCGCTGCGTGCTGATCGAGGGCGCCAAGGAGCACCCGTTTGGCGAGTACATCAGCGAGCCGGAGCAGATGTGGATTCTGCACAACATCGGCGTGTTTCTGCGCGTGCCATGGGTTGCATGACATGCGACAAGATGTCTAGAATATCAGCGTGGCTGTAGTTTCAACCTCCATGGTCCACGGCACAGCCGTGCATCAAGGGCGACTACGAGTGTGGTCTCTCTGTTGAAGCGGAGAGGTTGGCAAACGGCTACCGCTACAACTAGTGGTTGGTGGAGCTTCCACCCAGTGTCTAGTTAGGAGAGGATGCCATGCGGAAAGGTGGACAGTTCCATACAGGCGTCTTGTGCGATGCTATGAAAAGTGCTCACGTATTGCGCTGGGATCTCCTTTGAGGTCCTGCATTAACATAGTTGGCGGCCATGCATATGTTTTCTGGTACATATCCTCCTCCCTACTACTTTCATTTAGAATGCATGATAGACATGATAACATTTTGTTCGCTTGCTACATTGCTCTGCTTACATTGGATCGTTTTGTACTTTTCTCTTAGACATGTAGAGGTTTAATCCCAACAATAGAATTGCCAATGAAGCGATGGCATCCAGTATTTGAGATATAGTTCCCAATGTGCACCACTTTGCCTGTTACAGATTTCATGCCCATAGGCTGAAAGAACACTGAAAGTAAGAAAAGAGAACCGACCTTGTTGCAATGTTGCATGTATGGGGCGTCGAAATGTTGCCTGTTGTGACGTGAGCTGTCCCTCTCTGTCTATGTAGGTTACAATGACCACTCGTCGTGTCCATGCTCATCTAGATCCTTGATGCGGACGCAGCTGGCGTTGGAGCGTCGACAGGTGGTGATCCACCAACACCTCCCAAACGGCAGCTACGACTCATGCTTGTTGGGATCCTCTGCAGTTTTTGTGTAGTCGCTACAGTTTTCTCAGGGGACCGGCTATTAAGCCTAGTTTGCATGTTTTGTATTCTGTGTCCACGGATCGCTGTTGGACTAGCGTCTCTGACCGGTCGTAGCGTTCGGCTTAAGATTCTCTAGGTTCAGTCGGTGTTGCGTTTGGATGCTGTTGCGTAATATCATGGCCAAAACATTAGCTTTGGACCAGTTTTAGGACGAACTCACACCGCCGGGTGCGACAGGTATTTATGCTGTGTGCTTATCGGTTGTCATTCCTCTCCGCATTACTAAGCTATTCGAGCTTATGAGACTTTGTGCGTCTCCCTATCCTCACATTTGCTCATTCTTGCACCTCCTCGTATGGGCTTTGAACTGTCATGTAGTCCTGTGTAGAGAGAGCCCCCTAGCATGTACTGATGGTTCTCCGATGTGCACCTTACTCCCTCTGTGATACGTATGGTGCATTCTAGCAGCTCAGTTCACACATATATGTTTGGTAGAGTTTCCTCGGTGGTCCAAACCCGGGTACTTGGTGGTTTGTACCGGTGCCTCGGAAGACCCCATAGAAATACACAGCATAGTCTCTGACAGGTGGTACGCCCCTTTTGTGTTCGAGACCCGGGTACCCGGTGGTTTGTACCGGTACCTCGGGAGACCCTGCATGTTGACTTTCGTTAGCCAATCACAACTCTATGCCCTCTTGCCTCCCACACTCTACACACACATGTACAGATTAAGTGACAATGGCCCTACCTGGGGAAGCGTCAGGCGAACCCATACTGACATGAGTCCCTGACGCCTTCAAGCTTCTGTTGGACCCAGGAGTGCCCGGTGGCACATATGTGGCTGTTGCATGACTCTCAATGATTCTGTGTTGCGGTCGATGGTAGGGATCGTACATTCTCACTGCCGTGCTCTCCATTATGTTTCTCTTGCCTTGAGTGCTCTGGGGGAGCTGCATATTTCCCGAGTGCTGTTCCTCAGGGGGCCACCGTGTCGGTTTCGGCCGAGCACTGGTGAGTAGCCGCCCTCGGAATATTCCGAGTGGTCGGGCTCGACCCCCGGGTGGCACTTGCCCACCCGAGCGTGATGCTCGGTGTGGGTGCGTGCCTACCAGTTCTTACCTCGCTCGCTTCCCCCACTCACGTTGTCTCGTTTACTTGCAAGTTTTTCTAAGGCAAGGATTGGCCGCTTCCATGGCGTGTCTCACGCTTCGTTGCTCTTGCCCGCCTCGCCTCACTGAACACGTGTAGGAAACTACCCAGTAACTACTGGTATCAGAGCGGCAGGGGTAGCCCCTTGTGACAAATCCATCTCGGACCTCAAAGTGAGGCGCCGAGGACTTCTCGGCAACCCATGCGATGCTCTTAGTGTCGCACCATCTCTACGGGCCCGCCGTCTCTTCGGCGCGTCCCATCCCTCCATCGTTGTATGGTGCTCTCGCCACCGTTGCATCTGCCCAAGCTCGCCTCGCGCACACATTTCTATCCCGACCATAGCCTCCACTGTTGTCGTGCGTGCTCCCACCTCTTTCGGGGCCTTGGGGCTCCATTGTCTGTCCACTGGCGAGTGACGCGTGCCCCTCTCGTGGCATGACCCTGTGACCCGTGTACCGCTCCACACTCACTTGAACTCGGCAGTCTTGCCGCAGCCGTCGACCGCAGCAACAGCTACGTCCCCGGTGCTCCAGTTGCCACATCTCTACGGCGGCTGCATCTCAACGCCAGTCTCAACGGCAGGCCCAACTCTACCGACCCCTCGGTACGGCCCTTCTTAAAGGGTAGAGCCGCTGAGCGCGAGCGAGAGGAGATCGATCGGCAAGTCTACACGCCGGACGATCTTCCGCCGTCACCACCACTATCACCAAGAATGCACCCTCCTCGCAGCTCTCAGCCAACCGACCCTGTAGCTGCTTCAACTTCTACCCCGTCTCCTACAACAGCAGGATCCACAGAGCCATCGATGACATCCGAGGTGCCTGGTGTGATCCCAGTTCTTCCCATCCACACCGATTCCATTGGACTAGCAGGTGCCATCCTTGACGCGGTTGCTGGTGCTAAAGCCACTTTCGCTGCCACGGCCAGAGCCTGCCGTGCTCCGACACAGAGGGCTGTTGGCCGTGCAGCTGAGGCCTACGCACGTACGGCAACCTCTCACACTCTACTTGCAGCTGCTGCTGCAAACATTGCCACACAGATCACAACAGCAGCAGCCTCTGTTGCCATAGCTGCCTCCACTGCAGCAGACGCCACATCCAGTGCTGTTCGATCCATTTGGGCTTCCACCGCCGCAATAGTGCTGACTCCTACTGGCGCTCCTCGCGACAACACACCACACATCACTACCGGCATTCTTGTGGCATCAGCTTCAGCTGTAGTTGCCGGAGCCACGGCTACAGGGCTTCTGTGCATCACCGTGGCAGTCGCAGGGTGGGTGGTGGTCCTGTTCTCCTCGGCTACAGCTGTGGTTCCGCCGCTCTTCACTCTTCTTCCGTGCCACTAGCTCAATGTATCATTGCACTCTCTCACACTTCTCCACACCCCTCCTTCTGTCTGTATTCGTGATCGTATCCCTCATCGTGCCTGGGCCGGAGGAGACTAGAGAGGCCGTCCAGGCTGCTCTTAGTGAGGTACAAGCAGAGCGTCGCAAAGCTGAAGATGAGCTTCATCAGGGACGGGAAGCACAACATGAGCTAGCGGCCACAGTGGCCACATCAGTCATTGAGCGTCTCTGCACTATTCCAGGCCTTGCTACAGTCCTCCCCTATGCTGAGTCAGGCTCGGCTGATTCATCAGCTCCTCCCGGTGGTGGGGTTGCCAACTCCTCATCACTCGCTCTCTTAGCAGCAGTCTTCGCCCGTGCTCTTCTCCTATCTCGGCAGAAAGACTTCGAGACACCACCACCAAAGTTTTCATCCAAACTCACCTTCACATACTAAGAAATGTGCTTCAGTGCATGGGCACAAGGTGAGCTGCTTTGGGAGTATTACTCCCCTGCCAAGCCTCCATTTGTGCCTCAGCCTGCGGAGGCTGCTCGTGTAGTACGGGCACTCATCAAAGCAGGACCCGAGAATCTCCTTCATGAAATTGGTACGTACAACGCAAACCCTTCCTGCGGCATCCCTGCTGACCCCATCGGCGCCTATGCTCTAATCCGCTGCCGCAAAACCGTGATTGGACATGCTTCCCAGAGTGCTGTCACTGTCTATTTCAACACCTTGCAGATGCGGACGGACGAGAGAGCAGACGAGTACTGGGCGCGCAGTTAGCACCTGCTGTGGGACCTTGGCAGGGAAGCTCCCGGTCCCCTCTCTGCCTGCCTCTCTATCGTTGCTGGCCTCATTCCTGAGCCTTTTGACCTATATCTCCACGTCTCTGAGGCAGAGCTTGAGCGCTTTGCTTCCGTGCCTGTGCCTGCTGATTCACCACCTGGGATCTGCCTCCTATTTAATTTCACTTCCTCGCGTCTCACCGACTGGTGGAACGCCTTGCAGAACAAGCGCATGCATCGTGTTGCGCTCGCTGCACTTACTACCACCTCTCCGTCCTCCTCTACTGTAGCAACTTCCATTTCCTCTTCTTCTCAGGCTGCAACGCATTCCACTCAGGCTGCTTGTCGAGGGGGTAGTGGTGGTTCCGGTCGTGGTGGTGGTCGTGGGGGCAAGGGACGTGGGGGTGGTCGTGGTAGCAAGAACTCGGCCGCGATTGCTGCCGACGTGACTTGCTGGAACTGTGGCGCCACTGGCCACTCTGCGCCCAAATGCCCAGTCCCCCGCGACGATGCACATCTTGCATCCTCTATGCACGCTCACTGGGCCCGCATAGGTGTCTCCGCCTCCTCCGCTACTACTGTCATAACGGTAGCGTCCTCCTCATCCTCTTCCTCTGCCTCTGCCCTCTCTATCACGCTTGCTCCTCTTGAACCGATACCATCTGCGCCCAGCCCCTGCGGTTGGATTCCTCCACCTTCTGGCCCTCCTTACTATGGCCCCCCGCCTCCTCACTACTCAGTGCCTCACTGGGCTTGTGACGATGGGCACTTCCCCGACCGGTCGTCAGATCGCTCCTCGGAGCGCTCCTGTGATCGCCATGACGAGGAGCGCACACTTGAGCGTTGGCTAGCGGAGCTGCTTCACCTTTGCTCTCAGGGACAGAGAGTGTGAGTGGCTAGTCACGTGTGTCTGTCTGTGAGTCTGAGGTCACTCTCCGTGGTACTTCTTTTGGTGGTGTTCAAGGGGACTTGCCTGATGATCGTGCTTGGATTGAGGAGTGGCAGTCTCATATGTTCCCCACTCGTCTAGGTGGTTCGTCCTCCCTCTCTGCCCGTGGCATTGTTGCTGTTTGTCTTCGTCCCGTCCACTCGTGCGTCTCCTGGTCTCTAGATCCTTGACTCCGGGGCCATGCATCACATGACTTCCTACTGTTCCTCCATTGTGTCCCTCAGACCCGTTCAGTCCGTTCGTTCTGTGCGCACTGGCTTCGGCCAGCTTCTTCCTATTCAAGGTGTTGTCGTCCGTTTTGTTGGTCCTGGTGGCACTATCTACTTGCCCGATGTGCTGTACGTGCCTAACCTTGAAGTCAGTATTCTCTCCGTGACCACCCTTGATGACCAGGGCATGGACTTCTAGTCAAACTGTGGCCTTGCCCCTGTCTCTCTTTTCTCGTCTGGTCGTGTTGTTTTTCGTGGTGTGCACTGTGACCGGCTGTTTCATGTCCCGCTCACGTTGCCCTCGTCTTCTGTTGCATCTTCTCTTGTTCATGTTGCTCCATTGTTGTCTGTTGAGCATGCTGATTTCTTGCATCGTTGCCTCTGTCACATTCACACTGCCGCCATCCAGTGCCTCTTTCGCCTTCGGCCCGCACACGGCCTTGACCCTGCCACTTTTGCTCCTCCCTGCACGTCCTCATGTCTTGTCTGTGCCAGCGGCAAAGTGCACCGTTCCCCATTCTGCACCGCTGAAGCCACTACCTCACACCCTCTTGATCTCATCCATGCTGAAGTCATGGGTCCCGTGCCCCAGGACTTCCTTGGCGGTCTCGGCCGTTATGTCCTGTGTCTGACTGATGATTACTCTAGCTACCACTGGGTCTTTGCCCTTCGCCACAAAAGTGATGTCACTGACGAACTTTATTCTTGGCTTCAGCAGGCTGAGCGTGCCTGTCTGCGGCCCTTGGTAGTGTTTTGCAACGACCGTGGTGGTGAGTTCTTAGGTCCCACCTCCGGCTTTCTTGAGTCGCGTGGTGTTCGGCTTGAATCCTCTGCCCCCTACACCCCACAACAGAACGGTGTGTCCGAGCGTTGGAATCGCATCCTGGCTGATGGTGTTCGCTCCCTGCTCTCTGTCCCTGGGCACTCTCCTCTCTTTGCTTTTGAAGCCATGTCCTACATGACTTGGGTATGGAATTGTGTCCCTCATGGCCCCCTTCCCCACTATGTCACCCCCTTTGAACGCTGGACGGGCCAGCGTGCTGACCTTCGTTTTGCCAGTGTCTGGGGGTGTCTTGCCTCCGTGTGGGTCCCGACGAACCAACGGGATGGTAAACTGTCTCCCCGTGGTCATCTCTGTATCTTTCGTCGGTGTCTCCCTGTTCTCCAAAGCCTGGCGGTTTTGGGATCCCTCCCAGTGTCGTGTGGTTGAGTCTCGTGACGCGCTCTTCCTTGAACACCTCTTTGAGCGTGAAATTCCCCGTTTCGGTGTGTCCCTCTCTCCGTCCTCTTGGGATGGGGGTGGTTTTCTGCCCTGTGGGCCTCCTTTTCTCCCCTCTGGACATCCCTCGACACCACCTCTCACTACGGCGGAGGAGACGAGTTCTTCCTTGAACTCCTCTCCCTTGATCTCCACTGCTCTTCTGGACTTCCTGTCGTCCATACTGTCCCCTCTCTCCTCTGACGCAGTCTCTTTTAAGCCCTCTGCTCCCTCGCCCTCTGCCTCCTACTCTGCTCCTGCACCTGGCACCACGTCCACACCTCCTCCTGTCCTCTCAGAGCCCCATTATCCCACTGACTCTCCTACACATTCCACGTAGTCTCATCGAGCTGCTCCTTCTTCTGCAGCACCTGTCCCATCGATCCCACCAGTCTCACCTTACACTCGAGGTGGACGTCTCCGGGCACTACCATCCCAGTCTCACCCTGTGGTCTCTGGCGACCCTGGTCTTTGTGCTCTTGGTCTTGCTACCTCTGCACTGACTGCCGCAGCCTCTGTCATGCACCTTAGCAGAACACTTGGCTATTCCCTCATTGAGCAAGAGTTTCACTTAGCTCTATCATCGTCTGTAGCTAGATATGTTGCCTCGTGCTTTGCCACTGCTGGTCTCTCTCCCCTTCCTTCCGAACCATTGACTGTGCAGGCAGCCCGCATGGCCTTCGAATCTCCCTTGTGGAAGCAGGCCATGAAGGCCAAGCCCGATGCACTGTCTGAGCATCGTGTGTACGAGCTCATTGACCTTCAACCAGGTCGCAAGGCAGTTGTCGCCAAGTGGGTGTACCGTTGCAAGCTGAACCCTGACAACACAGTTGAACGGTACAAGGCTCGCCACACTGTAAAAGGATTCTCTCAGATCCCTGGTGTTGAATTTGACAAGACCTAGGCACTAGTCGGCCGCTACACCACAGCCAGGGCTCTTCTTAGCCCTGTCGCTCAGCATGATTGGGAGCTTGAGCAAATGGATGTCAACAATGCCTTCTTTCATGGTAGGCTGGATGAGGAGATCTTTATGGTGCAGCCGCCCGGCTTCTCAGATGGAACAAACAGAGTGTGGCATTCGCAAAAAACACTCTATGGCCTGAAATAATTACCGCGTTGTTGGAACCAAGAGATCACAGCCACCCTCGAAAAAGGGGGGTACAGAAGGAGCGCTGTGGATCCAACGTTGTTCCTTAGTGCACCCACCAAGCCACTTGTCGCCATTCTTGTCTACGTGGACGATCTCCTCATTGCCTCTCGTGATGCCACATCTGTTGCGGCTACAAAAGACTTGCTTCGGTCGGCATACAAGATTAAGGATCTTGGACCAGCTCGTGTCTTTCTAGGCATGAAGTTGGACCGTGACCGTGGACGTCGCACCTTGCACGTTCACCATACCGCATATGTGTGCAGCCTGGGAGAGCGCTTCGTCCCGCTCCTCACATCAATCCCCACGGCATCCAATCCTATGACACTTGCTGGCCATTTCCTGCTGAAATTCCTGGATCTGTCAAAGCTGGGGGAGACGGTCGATATGACCGACTACCTCCGTGTCAATGGTTCCTTGATGTACCTTGCCACCACCATGCGTGCTCATGTGGCGTTTTCTGTGAACTTCTTGTCCCAGTTCTCTCACTGCCCCCATGAGCGTCATCTCGAGATAGCATTGCTGGTCGTGCGATATGTCCTGTCCACCCCTCGTGTTGGACTGTATTTCGATGCACAACCCTCGGTCGTGGTGGATGGCTTCAATAAAAGTGACGGGGCGCACATGAATCTGACGCACGCAGCTAAACAGGATACGTCTTCCTGGTCGGTGGCACTACAGTCTCCTGAAAAACTAGGAAACAAGGTTGTGTTGCTCGCAGCACCGCTGAGGCTGAGTATGTTGCTCTTGGTGCAGGCACGTGCGAGGCTGTTTGGCTATGTTGCCTGCTGCCGCAGTTGCGTGTTCCCATCTGCTACATCACTCTGCGCTGTGACAACCAAAGCACAAAGGACATTGCAAAAAACAGTCGCATGCATCACACACGCACCAAACAAATCAATGTGAAGCACCGTTTTGTTCGTGAGTGCATTGCTGCTGGTATCGTCCAGGTCACTTGGGTGGATACACGCTCTCAAAGAGCTGACTTTCTCACGAAGGCCCTCAGTCGTAATGTCTTCAAAAGTGTTGTTCACTCCGTCGGTCTCATCTGTCCACATGATCCAGGTTGATTGGCTATGGTGCATCTCTATCACCTCTCATGATTCTCTTGTGTCGTTCTCTCATGTGTGTGGGTTGATTATCTGCGGGTCATGGGGGAGTGTTGAAGTTATTTGGCCACTCACAACTCTATGCCCTCTTGCCTCCCACACTCTGTACACACATCTAGAGATTAAGTGACAATGGCGCTACCTGGGGAAGCGTCAGGCGAAACCATACTGACGTGAGTCCCTGACGCCTTCAAGCTTCTGCTGGACCTAGGAGTGCCCGGTGGAACATATGTGGCTGTTGCATGACTCTCAATGATTCTGTGTTGCGGTCGATGGTAGGGATCGTACACTCTCACTGCCGTGCCCTCCATTATGTTTCTCTTGTCTTGAGTGCTCTGGAGGAGCTGCATATTTCACGGGTGCTGTTCGTCAGGGGGCCACGATATCGGTTTCGGCCGAGCACTGGTGAGTAGCCGCCCTCAGAATATTCCGAATGGTCGGGCTCGACACCCGGATGGTGGCACTTGCCCACCCAAGCGTGATGCTCAGTGTGGGTGTGTGCCTACCGGTTCTTACCTTGCTCGCTTCCCCCACTCACGTTGTCTCGGTTACTTGCAAGTTTTTCTAAGGCAAGGATTGGCCGCTTCCATGGCGTGTCTCACGCTTCGTTGTTCTTGCCCGCCTCGCCTCACTAAGCACGTTTAGGAAACTACCCAGTAACTACACTGCACTCATTGATCTAGTCTTTGTGACCCTTTGACAGACATGTGTAGTTTGTATGTGGCTTAGACCCGGACACTCGGTTGCTTGTTCCGGTGTCTCGGGAGGCCTAAGCTTGCCTAGCCTGGCTAGTCGGTTATGCTAGTGTGTCACCGTAGAGTCTTGATACATTTGGGGTATATTATAAATTTTCCCGTCCGTCAAGACCCGGGCACACGGCGAACTGTTCCGGTGCCTGAGGAATCCTCCATTGTTGGTTTCTTGTTATGTGACATGCATATTCCCCGTTCGCATCTTTTAGTGCGACGGAGATGACGGGGCATGGTGCGCTAGCCGTCAGTCCCCAGTACATAAGCCCTCAATAGGACTCATTGTATACTCTCCTTGATTCTTAATTCATTTGTTACAGGCATAGGCAAATCTTGGCGCTGCATTTCTCCCACTCAGCACCAGAGCTCATGTCTCTTCCAACATGGATCTGCATGCCCTAGACGCATTTCAGTACTCCTTTTAGCATTTCTTGCTAGAGCGTTAGCCGACTTCAAATTGTTGTCATGTCAACAATAGCAATGCTAGGAAGCTTCCTCGTAGTTTCTCAGTGACTTCATTATTTCCGCCAAACGTTCACAAAGCCCTTTCTTGGGGAGTTAGTGAACATTTGAGATGGGGGAAGTGGGGATTGAATTAGTTGGCGTGCAGTGTCCAAAACTCCCCATGTGTTGAATGGAAACTTGTTTGGCCGCGCTACTATGGTGCCTAGCAGGTGCACGTGTACAAAACAAACCCTTAAAATCCATAATTTTACTAAGGGAAGGTGACATGTTGCCACCATGATTTTGTGGTGCTTGAACCTGTCGGCTCTGTGAAGTCTGTGCGCACGGCTGCTGAGCATGAGGTTCCTGTTCAAGGTGAAGGTGCGGTACAAAATCATGGACCGTCTAGGTCGTTCCACATTTCAAACGTGCTATATGTGCCTCCTCTAGAACTCAGCCTGTTTTCTGGACGTGCCTAGACTCGGATGGGTCTAACTGTCGCATTCATAGGTGAGAATGTCACTGTCTCTGTCTATGCCACTGCCAAAGTGGTACTCCATGACAAGGCAGTATGGAAATCATACCACGTCTCTGGCTATCCTACATCCACCACGGACACTGCATTCTCCACTACACGAGTGTTTGTGTCAGAGACGCTATCGCCTGAGTATCAGCGTTTTCTACATAGACGCTTAAGCCATGCCCATATGTCGGCACAACATCCGTACCATAGTTGATATGAGGTGCATATATTCGGGAGGGGACATCGGGTTTACGAGCTTGTAGACCTGCCGCCCGGGTGGAAGGTCATTCAAGCCAAATGGGTCTTGGGAAAGAAACTACAGTTAGACAACACTGTTGAACACTACAAAGCACGACTGAATGCAAAGGGATTATATCATGTGGAAGGGATCGACTTTACTAAGACTTTTGCACCAGTTGGGTGCATGATCACGGCCATGGGCATGCTGTCCCAGGTGGCCCAACACGACTGAGAACTCCACCAGATGGATGTCAACAACGTGTTCTTGCATAGAAAGCTGGACGAAGAGATCTACATGGTCCAACCCCTGGGTTTTGAGGATAACAGTGGCCGTGTGTAGCGGTTACGGAAAGCGCTGCACGGCCTAAAGTAGTCACCTTGTTACAGGAACAAGGAGATCACCGGCACGCTCCTACGAGCGGGGTATATCTTGAGTGTGGTAGACCCATCGCTTTTTATTTCTCAGACTACTGAGCTCTTGTTGGCCATCCTGGTCTATGTCGACGACTTTCTTATCGCCTCGCTCGATCTGAAGGCTGTCGAAGCAGCGTAGAATGTGCTACAGTCGACATACAAAATGAAAGACTTGGGAGAGGCCACAGTATTTCTGGGCATGCAGATTGTTCGTGATCGTGCGCGAAAACGGAATGCCCTCACTCTGGGGCAGCGTTTTGCTAAGCTGGTTAGTAGCGTGCGTACGGAATCAGCCTCAATCACCCTGGATGGCCAAGACATTCTGAAGGTCGATGATCCGGCAAAGGTGGGGGAGCTGGTCGACGTGACTCTATACTTGCGAGTCATTGGCTCGCTCATGTACCTGGCCAAGACGACACGTCCCGACATCGCCTTTATGGTCAACCTGCTTGCGCAGTTCTCACAAGCGTTGCGGCCTTGAGCTCTGTTTGTTGTTGTTTTTCGTTGTTGCTAGTGTGCCATTGCGTGCATCAGCGCTGCCATGTGTGTGGACCTGTTCGCCGTGTGGTCATGGGGGAGTGATGTTGTGTGCACGACTTACTGTGACCTCTCGACTCACGTCCATTGCCATGCAGACTCGTGATGAAGAGGAGGGAACAGAAGACTGCGGGAGCAAACGCGAGGCCAGCAGGTGTCGAGCAGTTGCAACTTGCCACAGGTGGCACTTCCGCCTGCTCCACACGCGTTTGCTTATGTGGTCCTCTCTTGTCCCAAAGAAATCTGACTTTATCATCGCTTGTGCTTGAATTGCCAGTTAATAGTGGCTTAGTTTAGTATTACCCATGAACTGCTGTCAGTTTGGATAGACGTAGTCTAGGACCAAACCTGAAAGTGGACACTTGTGAGGTATATGAGGGTTTACGCCGTCACGTTTAGGATTGAGGGCCGGCAAGCTCCAACTTGCTGGCGGACGAGTGGGCTCGACTAGCGAGCTCCACTCCGTGGCTCACTCTCACAAAAAATTTGCTCCATCTGTGTTCACACTCACTCGTTCCCCCTCCCGTTTGTCCTATTCCAACCACAGAGTTGGGTTCCACCTAGGAGCGTGAGGGAAGAGGGTTGTGGTGTTTCTGTTTGTCAGAATGTGCGAGAAGGAATCGCTGGAGGGCGAGGGTGGGTGGCCGAATTGCCCTCAACTTTCCGAGTGAAAATGGAGGTCTTGACGTGTGGTGGGCTATTTTTTTTATGACAGAAATACCCAATAGAAAGGTTTAGGGACTCATGTACGTTATTATGTGACATTGTGGTGTCCCTTGAATTTTGTTATGATGTCCTTTCTACGCACACAAAATGTTTGTCAATGGAAGAAATAAGTGACAATGGATTTTTTTAACCTTTTCATTGTTAAATGGAGTTTTTTTGTACTCCTATGATTATATAAATCGGTGAAAATGCCGATTACCCATTGTTTTGTCACCCCTGACCCTCATCCGCCCCTCCGTCGGAACAATAAGCTTGATTCGCCCCTTCGTCGGAACGATAAGCCCCATTCGCCCCTCCGTCGGAGCGATAAGCCCCATCCGCCCCTCCGTCGGAGCGATAAGCCTGATCCGCCCCTCTGCCAAAACAATAAGCCTCATCCGCCCATGTCTGGCCAAAAAAACCCAATCTGCCCCCCCCCCCGTTTTCACCATGCTCAAACAGCGACGCATGTCGCTGCTTCAGCATGGCGATTCCGGGCATGCCGTGTTAGAATGCGGCCCTCCATCACGGCCGTCGCGATGGAGGGCCGCGATAGCATCAAGGGGTGGGGGGAGGGGGGGGGGTGCCGGCTAACATCCGTCGGTCGGCACTTCGTCACCCCCCCCCTCCCCACTTCTCGCAGCCCACCCGTCCGTCCATCGAGGCCCTCGCGATTGAGGGCCGGGATGTAACGGGCGGCCGGTGGGTTGCCAGGAGCTGGTGGAGAGTGGGGGGGCGGGGGGGGGGGGGGGGGGGCTTCGACGGGGATTCCGGCCGACGGGCGTCCGTAGGAATCACCGAGGGGAGTCGAAAATCCCTTTTTGTTTCTTTTTACACTTTGTACAACTTTATACCCTCGTTTGAGATAAAAACAGTAGACAAACCCACCCCCTCATTATACCCAGGGTTTGAGGGTTTATTTCTGCGCGGGCACCTGCTGGGCCCCGCGGTAGCGAGGCCTAGCAGGTTCCCTTTCAACGCATGGGGAGTCTCGGACCCCTCATGCAAACTCCCCGCAAACCACTTAGGAAAAACTACAAACCCTTCATTTATGGAGTTTGTGAAAGTTGGGTAGAAAGTTGTGACGTAAGCATATCCACGCCGCATCCATGCAACGTCGACATGCTAACTTTCGACAAACGAGAGGGGTATATTGTTTATTTTCTACGCTTGGATTTTTGCGTCCTTGCAGAAGGGGCGAGTCAAGCTTATTGTTCTGGCGGAGGGGCAAATGAGGCTTATTGCTCCGACGGAGGGGCGAATGGGGCTTATTGGTCTGGCGGAGGGGCGAATGGGGCTTATCGTTCCGACAGAGGGGCAGATGGGGCTTATCGTTCCGATGGAGAGGCGGATGGGGCTTATTGTGCAAAACTTGGGGTATATAATCACTCCGCCCTATATAAATTTACGTGATAGATGATGTATTGAAGGTGAGCGGTAGCGTAAGTGAGATGGGGATCGTTCAGGAGTCATGGAAAGGTGTGGCAAGACATTTGAAGATGAGATTTTTGCCGGATGACACCCTTTCACTCTCTACTAGATGTCACAAGTGCTTCTGCCGGCGCGAGGCGAGAAGTAGACGTGGAAAGCGTCAGTTTGACGTCAGCGGATTTCTCTGCGGGCGCGCGTGGAGGCTGTCCTCGTCGGAAATGTTGTCGTGTCTCTGCAGACATGATGACATCATGCCCATGACCATAGCATGCATTCTCATATCCCAATGTGATGCATTCGTCGTTGAGACGAGTGCTCTCCTAGTCTTGCCGGGGTCATTCTGCTGCAGACTTTGGGGTCCCATCATGGCTGCAAAATGGTTAGTGTCGACATCGGGTACCGTCGCTGGCCATGCCAATCACCGGCCGCGCCATACCATGCCATGATCTTCTTCGCCATGTCGATGATGCGCGTTCATGCCGAGGACATCCGCCGCAGGCCCACTTCCCACCACTACGAGTTCCACCTTCCTCCGCTCTCACTTCTGAGCATGGCAGCCACGCATGAGGCTAGACTTCGCACGCCTCTACGAAGCACGTGCAGGATAACTCGCTGAAGCACGAGCAGAAGCAAGCGCAGAAGCACACGCAGCAGTCTCTATCGTCAGACACGCCAGAGGCGCCGCCCTCTCCGTCCGGAGGGAGTGCGGTCAAGCGTTCCTGACGGAAAGAGCAATACAGCCACTTGGCTATCTGATTGCGCTGGCCATTGGCGTCGCAAAGCCCACCACTGTTCGACAATGTTTCACCTGACTTCAGCGACGATGTCAGATTGCGGACGAGCTGGCTGACGGAAATTTGTTTCCATTCTGTAGCACTTAGTTTTTCCTGGCTTGCTTTTGCCACTGTCCCAGTGCATCGAGGGTTGCAGCTGCATCCTTTTTTCTACGGTTCAGTTGGTCCGACACGGCAGGTTGTACAGGTCGGCCCTTCGCAGAGTGCGCACCATGGAGGGACTGACGCGCGTATTTGTGTTCTCCTTTTTTGCCATCTACACCCTAGTGCTCATTATGCTCAGCGACCCCTCCCCTAAGGCACCTCACTCCTCCGCCTCCTCGTCTTCAACCTCTTCTGCCCTCCCCCAGTACGAGCTGTCTTCGTCCACGGTGGAGGGCAAGCTGAACGTGCACCTGGTGCCGCACTCGCACGACGACGTGGGATGGCTCAAAACGGTGGACCAGTACTACATCGGATCCAACAACTCCATCCAGGTGCGCCTCTGCATTCCCTGCCATGCCATGCCATTCCATGCTATGTCATGTCATGCCACGGCGTGGCATGACATGGCATGGCGTAGCAGCCATGCCATGCCAGTCCTTGAATGAAAGGAAGCAACCACACCATGCCACACTGCCCGCGCCATGCCATGCCCTATTTTGCAATGCTACGCCTAAGCCCCTTCAAACGAGTTCCGAGCCGCGAGTAATCCACGCTCGAATGGGTGCGCATCGAAAGCCTGCCGAGTGGCTACAGACGCCGGTCAGAAAAGTAGGCTCGACACGTTTCGACGACATTTTCAACCAATTCAGTTGTTTCGTGCCGGATAGCGGTTTGACAGCGTTTAGCGCACGGGATGACCGGCGACTTCGCGCCAGCCAATCGTATTGATCCCTTTCTATTTCGGAAGACTTTTGGAAAATCGTTAATACGGCATTGTAAACCAGGAAGAATTTACGATTGAAAAGAGAGGTTCGCGAAGTTAGGTAGATGTTAAAGGTGACCATCCCCCACGGTCGATGGCTGATTCACGATCGTGGAAATCCAGCCGTTCAATAATGACTATCTAGTCGGTCTATGGCTGAGTCACGATCGCGGAAATCCAGCCGTTCAGTACAAAGTAGCCCACAAGGTCTTATCCACGGCTCCCCATCGATCCACTGTGTCTAATGATCTGACGTGGCAATCAAGACCCGACGGCGACCTGCATGTTTAAGTATTTTTCAAAATCAAGTGGACTACTTGTGTCAGTCGCGACTAGCCTTCCGCAAAGAGACAGAGTAAGTAGTCCCGCCGGCTAGCCCACCGACTGCTACCGTCAAAAGAACGTTTTCGAGGCCGTCAAGTTGTCGGCCACGCCGAACAAACAAAAACGCATTTCAACATGTTTTTCAGAAGGACCGAATTGAAGCGTCGAGTCATGAGTAGTAAGGTGGGACCCACGGGGAGGTGTCGCACACACCCGTCCCCGAACCGCGTCGAGTAGGACATGTGAAGTAGGCGACGTCGCGAACTCGTTTGAAGGGGCTTAGCTACGCCCCGCCATGAAATGCCTTGCCATAGAATTCTGGGACCGTGGTGTGCCATGTTGTTCCCTGCCATGCCATGCCAGCCATACCATGCCATGCCATGCAATGCCATGCAATGCCATGCCATGCCATGCCATGCCATGCCATGCCATGCCACGCCATGCCATGCCATGCCATGCATGCGATGCTGTGCCATAGAATGCCAATCTATGTGAAGCCACATGCTATGCAGTGGCATGCCTTGGCATCCTGTGCCATGTCTTGCTATGCCTAGCAATGCAATTCCATGCCATGCAGCGCCATCTCATGTCATGCCACGCCATCATGTCATGCCATGTCTTGCCATGGCATGGCATGCCAAGTGATGCAATGCCATGCCTTGCAACATCATTAAACATCATGCTACGCCACCATGCTGCATGATCCCATGTCGTGCCATGCCATGCCATGCCATGCCATGCCATGCCATGCCAGGCCATGCCATGTGCTGCCATGCGCGCCATGTCATGCAATCCATGCCATGCCATGCAATGCCATGTCATGCCATGCCATGGCATGCTATGCCATGCCGTTGAAATTTGTTCTCTCCTTCCATCCATGCATGCAGGTGGCATCGGTGCAGTACATACTGGACAGTGTGATGCAGGCGCTATGGGAACACCCACACCGCCGATTTATCCAAGTGGAACAGGTGCGGTCCTCTCCTTTCCTGTCTCCCCCCTTACCCCCTTTCCCCACTTCTTCTGACCCAGGAGTCCACTCTTTTTCCGGTTTCTCCGTTTTTCTGCACAAAGCTTTTGTCAGGTTTTTTTTGTGGCCACAGTCAGTTTGCTACGTGTTCAGAGTGCGGTTTCTGTTGCATAGCTTCCATGCTGGCATGGTGCCCTTGTCGCAGCGTAACATGGCGATGGTGTCGCAGCGTAACATGGCGATGGTGTTGCAGCATAACATGGCGATGGTGTTGCAGCATAACATTGCGATGGTGTTGCAGCGTAACATTGCGATGGTGTTGCAGCATAACATGGCGATGGTGTTGCAGCATAACATGGCGATGGTGTTGCAGCGTAACATGGCGATGGTGTTGCAGCATGACATGGCGATGGTGTTGCAGCATTACATGGCGATGGTGTTGCAGCGTAACATGGCGATGGTGTTGCAGCATGACATGGGGATGGTGTTGCAGCATGACATGGCGATGGTGTTGCAGCGTAACATGGCGATGGTGTTGCAGCATTACATGGCGATGGTGTTGCAGCGTAACATTGTGACCTTGTCGCAGTAGCTTTGCGAAGCGTACCACAGCTCTACTGCCGCAGGAATGCAAACACCTGAAGGAAATGGCTACAGGAGTTATGCAGGCTGATGCTCATTCATGCCATCTTTTTGGACATGCTCATGGTTATTCTCGTGCTCATGCTCACGCACGCTGTGCTCATGACAAGCCAGGCATTCTTTCTGCGGTGGTGGCGCGAACAAGACAGCGTGACCAAGGCCAGAGTACGGCGGCTCATCGCAGACGGCCAGCTTGAGTTCATGTGTGTTGCGCTCGTTCACCCCACACATGATGCATCTTTCCACCCTACTTCTCTCCTTCCTTGCTTCATTGTTTGCTGTCCACCGTGCGTGCATGAGCGCACTAGCACTTCTGCATGATTGGCCAACAACTGTAGCCATGCTGTGCTTGCGTGTGCTCCTGACCAGTACCGTTCACACTGTGTGAGAAATGAGGGCCCTTGGTCTGCTGCCGCAGCTGATGCTGCCTGCTGCTCGCACTACCTCTGCTTGTGATGCTGCATGGGGATAGATGCTCTGCAATGTGGTGCAATGTGATGCATTGAGAGGCGATGCAAAGTGGTGCAATGAAATGTAGTGCGAGGCGTTGCAATGCAATGCAGCAACGGTGGGTGGTGCATGCACGACGAGGCGGCCACACACTACATCGACATGGTGGACCAGACAACGCTGGGCCACAGGTTTCTGAAGTCGGAGTTCGGAGTGGTGCCGCGCGTGCAGTGGCAGATCGACCCCTTCGGCCACTCTGCTGTGCAGAGCTACCTGCTCACCGCTGAGGTGCGTGCATGTGTGTGTGTGTGTGTGTGTGTGTGTGTGTGTGTGTGTGTGTGTGTGTGTGTGTGTGTGTGTGTGTGTGTGTGTGTGTGTGTGTGTNNNNCCCTCCCTCCCTCCTAACCCCCTCCCGGAGAGTGCCCCCCTAGTTGCTCTTGTGACAAGAGTATTCTCAGCACAGTAGCCTTACTTTTATGAAGGCGGAGGAGCATGCCAGAGTGAGTGGTAGAGAGAGTGCCAGATGGAGTGGTAGAGTGAGTGGTAGAGTGAGTGGTAGAGAGAGTGCCAGATGGAGTGGTAGAGTGAGT
Source organism: Penium margaritaceum (assembly GCA_023375785.1). Taxonomy (NCBI): domain Eukaryota; kingdom Viridiplantae; phylum Streptophyta; class Zygnematophyceae; order Desmidiales; family Peniaceae; genus Penium; species Penium margaritaceum. The sequence goes on from SZWC01022627.1 coordinate 42,217, forward strand.
GGTAGAGTGAGTGGTAGAGAGAGTGGTAGAGAAAGTGGTAGAGTGACTGCCAGATTGAGTGGTAGACAGAGTGGTAGAGCGAGTGACAGGGCCATTGCTAACGGGCAACAAGAAAAGATAAGTTTCCATGGCCAAGGGTCCCAAATGTGCAGGGAAGTGCAAGCAAAGTGGGTTGGGGGTGAAGACGAGAGATGAAGGGCGGACAAGGTAGAACAAGTAGCTGAGGCGAGGGTGAGGTCAGCTAAGTGGGGGGTGGAAGGTAAGGTTAATGGAATTCTTGCCAACCATTCTGTCCAGTATGGCAGGCAGTGATGTTGAGTGTTGACTGAGTGCAAGCACAGGCAGTCCAGCTCCTCCTTGTAGCAGGCAAGGCCTTGT
>SZWC01022629.1:3266-25853 GCA_023375785.1 Penium margaritaceum
CATCGGGGTAGTTTCAATCTTGTCACCTTTATGTTATCAGGGAGACCAAATGAAGAGACTCAATTGCTGGTACACGCCTACAAGATCGTGACACTTTTTTCAAAAGGTCACAACAACCCTTTGAGTTTCAACAATGTCAAGTATCACATTTCCATGCACCCACAACACTCAAAGCTACCGCACATGGAAGTGTGGCTTATGCGGTCATCAGGCCATGTCTGGCTGGAATGAAATTGACGAGTGAAAGATGGATCCTGACGGAAGTGAGAAGTGGCAAACCTTGTTGGCACTTAATCTTCTGGCAAAGAATGGATTATGATCACTGTAGCCAACTCAAACCAACACCAGAACGGTGTATGAGTTCCTGTAAACATCCCCATTTTAAGGGTAATTACTTCTTTCTACCAAGGGATGACCTTCAAATAAGACGGTGAAAGTGCCTACGTGGAGCAAGAGCTCTTCAGTTTTCCCTTTTCAACTTGAGACACCGCATTGATGTGGTTAAGAACAACAAAAGACGCACGTTAGCACATTAGTTTTTTTATTCAATGTAAAACACACACAAAAACCCGACAATGACACCTTTATCCTACATTCACCTGACAAAACAACATGTCATGGGAATGGATATGCACAAACCACTGAAATGAGTGGCGGATCACGCATCGGCACCTCCGATATAAGCTAGATTTTCAGTTATACTAGGGTCTCCTTTGAATGGAGCACGGACTATACCCTTTTTAAATGTTGGATTCTCGTGGTATTGTGACGACTTTGTGTACCTATGCAAATCAATTACGAATTTTTTGGGATTATAACACGGTCTACTAGTTATGGTCAATGCCTAAAATCATGAAGAAAACTTCTTAGATGATACCCTTACAAGAGTTGCATAACTTCACCTACATCTTTGTGGTCTGACTGATCATGTACTGGTTCAAATTCAATGATGGGACCAACCAAGACTGAAGAGTGTGTGGTGTATGATTTTTAATGTACAGGGAATGATCTCAGACCTTGAGAAACCACATTTCTCATAATAAATCAAGACCATCCGTGCATGCTGTATGCGTGATAGGATCTGGATAAGGAACCGTGTGTTCCACTGATGGGATCAGAAGATGATTCATGAGTTTTTGTCCTCAAATCCATGGATTTTACTCACAGCCTGTGACAATTAGCAAGACCATGGTTTGACACCAGTGGACACCTGAGCAGTGGTTATGCTCCGATGAAAACTGTTGCTAGTGGAATGATCCACGGCTGTAAGAACTATGTCTCATAACTTGTCACGTCAAAATTCAACCTGCTTTCAGCAGTGACGTGCACGGAGAATTGTGGCAATCCTTCATATAGAAATAAGGAGGTGGCGTTTGATACAAACATCATCTTGGTCATGGCATTTGTTGTGAAACATTTTGACAATGATTGCACTTGCTAGACAATGAATGCCGCCTGTTTTAACGATTGGCTCAGTTCTTGAAAAAGTAGCAAGGTTCTCTCCAATCAAGTCTTGGATTCTTGATGCCTCCCAACCTAAGAACAAGATAGCATGCGAGTCATGTGAGCTTAGACGGTTTCAGTTTGGTCCAGCCAACCAACATCAGGCTGTTGAAAATGATCTCGTTGACCTATACATGGCCGTGAGGGGGCAAGGGGCGCCGTTTGAGCAGTGAAGGGTGTATAGCTCAGTTGGTAGAACACTAGGCTTTAAACCTTGTGGTCACAGGTACAAATCCTGCTACACCCAAAAGTAATAAATAATCTGAAATTTCGCTTCACGCCTGGTGGAAAACAAGACGGTTATGGCGAAATACACTACACTTAGGATGTGGTGGTCATCGACTTTGTGCTTTCAAATCCCTCTTACTGTACTCGTCAGATAATGCGACTCGGCATCGGCTGGAGCATCAGAGTAAATAACCACCGACATTACTATTACTGGCATACGTGACTTTGGTGCCTTTGGGTGGCCTAGCAAGGTCAGACTCGAAGCGGCGTCGGCCTTGCCAGCCGGCCTCCCTTCACTGGACAAGCCGGCCCTGCAAGCAACCTCCCCTCTAAAAAACTGGTTGGGCCTAAGGTTGGCCTGACTGTCTAAAATTGGATGGATGTCTGAGTGGTTGAAGGTATCAGTCTTGAAAACTGAAGTATCGATGTTCGATACCGGGGGTTCAAAACAATGAAACCCCGGTAAAACTACTTTGCTGGTCATGAACAGACGGATGCAAACCAATATGATGGATGTCCAAATCTCATATATTACGGACTTACGATGTTATGGGAGGTAACACCTTGGCACCAACCCTCAAGAAACTATCATGATTGTAAGACACATAAAAGTGGTATGTGGATAGATATGCTTTTCCTGAGAGGTTCGATAAGTTGGCAGCAGGGATGCTTCTTACAAAAGGGGGAGGAATCATCACCACAACAACCAGCGGAACATGTTTTGCATGAAGTCTAGGAAAATTAATGTTTTTTTTTTCTCTCATCCAAACTTGCAAGTAAATGTAACAAAGTACGTCCCAAATGACATCAACTATGAAAGTGGTAGAGACAAGTGTTGCATTTCATTTGAGAAATGTACAAATAGTACAAAACACAGAGGTTGCAGTTGCCTCCTCTTGACAAGAGTTGAGAGGTTGTAAATTCAACACAGGACGTTATAGATGGTCAAATACAAAAATGTTATTGTACAACTGGTTCATTTTGTCCAACCATGGTGCAAGATTATTGCGGATTACAAGAGTTCACAACCTGGGTCACACTCACGGAACCTTCTTCTATGGTTAGTATGTCAAAGTATGCGATGACCAGTTCTCCTTGAGCAAGGATGAATGTAGCGGATTGGATGGAACCCTTGGCCAAATAGGCCAAAACCGCGGTACTTGAGGGTCTTCGACCCTCAAGCCATTCTGTCCAACCGCCCACAAGCCAGGGACCCCCGTTCGATCCACGTGGCGCCGGCCGCACGCTACAATCCCCGGGCCTAGGAGTGAGTCACCCTTGGCATCCGCACGTTGGACTCGAACCTTGGTGCTCTGACACCAATGTAGCAGATTGGACGGAACCCTTGGCCAACTAGGCCAAGACTGTGGTTTTGAGGGTCTCTAACCCTCAACCCATCCCGTCCAACCACCCATAGGCCAGGGACCCCCGTTCGATCCACGTGACGCTGGCAGGGCGCTAAAACAAACCGGGATGGTTCAATTAAAAGGGGGAGGAATGTAGCACGTAGACCATACATACAGTGAAGAATAACCTGAACCATTTACCGTGCACTTCGGGGACCCAAAGCTTGTTTTTCAAGGATCCAGATTCTGGAAAAAAGTACATACGATCGATAACATAGTTGGACTCTAGCCTCCCGAAGATCCTTAAGCCAAATTTGAGGTAGGAGGAGCTTTGCAATGGAAAATCATCGCATCACTCATCCTCCACCCTTCCAGTGATACTAGGGTCCTAATTGTCCCGCATGGCATGGCCATGTGGAATGATTTGGTTTAGGGTCATGTTCTCCACCAAGCCCTATGACAATTTTCTGCTTTGCCAGGATGCATCTTGGCCAAAATGGTTGGGGCAGTCAGTCACTCCGCATCCCTGGCTTAATTTTTTTTGGGGGCTAACTTCTATTTTTAAGTTTAGTGGCAAACGGTGATGTCTGTTCGTGTATCTTTACAAACAATGATGTTCTACACATTTTTGTACATAAAATGTTTAAAAAAATGTATTTTACTTACTTGTTCTTCTGGATAGTGCAAAAATACTTTCAAAAAATGTTGTGTACTTTAACTGGTTTGCCAGAACGAATACATTTTTTGCATTAGAGCTATCGGTGTGTTTAGTTCATGTTTGAAGACTTCTGTCTTCTTGTCTGGTGTGTTTGCATAGACGTCATGGAATGCATTGTGATTTTCCGATGAAATTCATTTGTGTACAATCTTGTCCCTGTGGACAACATACAAGCATCGTTTCCAACATGGTGCAGACTGGATTCATCAAATGTGATGTTTTTTGGAACTTGCATTTGATGGATCTTTCCACCCATAGTGGACAAAGCAAGAATTTTGATCCAATTGCTTCACAATTGGTGAGCTTATTCATAAGGTGTGGTTAATCATACAGATTTGATACACTGTTTTATTTTTGTATACAACTTGCAAACATCTTCATTCACCACAATTTACTTGTGTGTATGCACATGTAATGTCACAAGTCTCGTGGTCAACACAATGCATTTCTCTCCCGATATAAAAGTTTTTCTTCAAAGGTTTCACGTGTATTTAAGGTATATGAAATGGTTCTCATTCGGTACATTTGTATCCTACAAAGTTGTTGAGGGTACATTTTCACCCGTAGTCCTTGAATTGAATGTTGCAAAGGCTAAGTATCTACATGTTTTTTACAAACCCCAATACACGATGAATTTGCAGAATATTTAGGAGGATGCATGCTTTTAAGTTTGGTGGACCAGATGATCTTTCTCCGTTCCCAAAACATCCCTCCGAGTATACACGATGAGTACATTTGGGAGTGCATCATGAAGATGCAACAATATGTCTACTTGTGTTTTTTCATATGCATGATCTCCCCCAAAAATCACTACGACTATAGTGGGAGGCTGCATTAAATAGTTTACTATAGATGTGTACAAAAATTACACAATCACATCGTTACACTTATCCCCCCCTTCAGATTCGTTGCCTTATCTACCACCATAATACACTTTTGACTTGGAGGGGGGGGGGGGCAGGAAAATGAGAGATATCTCCCTCTCACAAAAAAATCAAAGTTGTGTCGAGGAGTGTAGTCGGTAGACAATACAACAAATGCAATATTGTTGTTTTGATCTAGGTGTCTAGAGTTGATTGAGAACGTCAATAGAGGTGAACCAACGATATCCCATAAGTACCAAAAGCAACTATGTTATGCTTTAGATAACACAAGGATAATATAGCCAACATTGTAATGCTACAAATACATGAAGAAATGCGTACAAAAAAACAGTAGATAAAAAATTCAGAGCATGCATGTCAAAGTATTTGATCGTAGGTAAATTTCTCCATGTACGTTTTTATGGTAGAAGTCCAAGTTACCCACCATTTGAGCGTGGACCAGCCCAAGCACCCACTTTTTTTACAAACCTAACACCGTATCTACAAAGTGAATATACCCCCTAGCTGTGAACATTGTGCCCAACTTTGAAAAGAAGGTGCATAGAATTATAATGTTTGGATTATATGTTTTACAGAAATGAGTGTAACATTTATTTGTTCTTGCAATTGTAGACATCCGTTAGTGTCTTCATGTGAAAAGGCCTCATTCCGTATTTCCTAATAAAACTTCATTCACTCTCACTTGATGTGGTCACCATTTGCCAATGGTTATGGTCTGGGGCTTATTTCGACGTCTTTGTCCAATATCATGTTGATGAAATGACGACTTTGCATCGCTGAGTCTATCCAGGGGCAACCATACTTGAACATGGCCGCGGGACCAATATGTCTGCAACGGCATGGACGGTTGCAGCGATTGGTAGCACGACCGGTATCGAGTAATGGAGGGAGGGAGGGAGGGAGGATAGGATGAGTTGGATGACGGTCTAGCCCTTCTCTATCACGGAAGCGAATGACAGGCCAGCGGCCAGCCCTCACTACGGTGAGGGCTGGCTGACAGCCAGCAAATCACTGGCCACCTGCCAGTTTGCAGCCCGTCGACTGGGTGGCCGGTGGCCAGTCATGACATTGGCCGGCTACCCACGAGCGAGACACCAGCCGCCGATTGAGCAGACTACTCGATCAGTAGCCACGAATTCACACTACCGTGAGGATGAGGCCGAGCCATCGTCCTCACTTCCTCCCTCATCATTAATGGCAAGGGAGGAAGGGATGATGGGGAGGGAATGGGAAATAGTAAGCGTGAGATGTGGGAGTGGAAGAGAGTGAGACAATGGGGTCCGTTTTCCAGTTCTTGAGGTGTTTGGGGGATGGACCTGTCAACGACAACAGTGGGAATCAGAACCGTGTATTTACATGTGAACACTGGACGTAGCTTTTACATTTTTCTCCACAAAGAAAAAAAGGGGCAACGTGAACCCCCTGCCAAATAGTTGGTAATCTGGTTCATCATCCGTTAGGGGTTGGTGACATGCACAGGAACATTTCAAAAGGTGGGTGAAAACAAATAGGCCCCGATCTTTTCAAGAGCATCCAATATTTACGAAAGTTTGTAAGAATTCTTATCATTGTGCACAAAACTCTACCTGTCTATATGAGGTTATCAAGCACGTTATGAGAGAAAAATCCACGTGTCCGTAAATTTTTTGTCAAGGTCAATTTGATCCGAGAGCCCCGGGTTTCTTTCTAGTTTGACGCAAGGACCCGCATGGCCGAATGCATCGGCACAAAACCCTGCATTCAGACGGTGTCTAATGTGAAAGCCCGCCGGCAAAGCTCGTGACTTAAGATATCCGGTTTTTGTGCCGGTCAATCAATCCTTGTCGTCACAAGAAGTAGATCCGTGGTTTGGGCAGATAGAGCTGGTTCTCTGGACTGTCTCATCACTGGGAAATGAATGGCCGATATACCATACAAAAAGGGCCATGCATTCTGATGACCAAACTGCTTTTTCAAGCTCGTATCTTTCCAGAAAATTGCAAAATGGGTCCTACTATTGGCGAACCCGGCGTGTAAACACGGGGTTCACACCAGGTCCGAGTCTGTCAAGTGTGTGTATCGGCCTCCAACATGGCCATCTCAAAACTATGACAAGTGGGATGCATACGAAGGATCCTGTTGTTGGTGAGGTTGGCTGGCCGGGTTCCATGACTGATGAGATCAGCTGTAGAGGTCCCATAGTTGATGAATGAGCGAAAAGGGCCATCTCATCCAACCGCACAGCTACCTTGTGCCCTCCCGTCCAACTGGCCTTTTGGTCAAAGGTCCTTGGAATGTGTTTCGGTGTAGTACACAAATTGCCAAGTGCATGGATTCAGGATGATAGTACATGAATGTACTTTATGCACCTTAAGATGGACCAAGAGAGTCCTCTCCATTGAGGAATTTCATTCCTAGACCAGAGGTGCAGCTGAGCCATACTTAACATCGCCTACAATAAACTCGCTTTGTGCGTTTGCCAAGTGCAAAACACCATTGTATGGAAGGGTTTGTTTGTGCAAACAAGACTGTCGAATACAAATTTGGCCCAATACACGCAGTAGGCTATATGATTTAAAGACAATGTGTCGCGAGTAAAAAAAACACTGCTCAAAGCACGATCGAAATTGTTGTCCAATGATGCTTTTGATAGGGTCTTTGCTCCCTTGTGATGTTTCCATCAAGCAATAAATCCCTTTTCTTCATTTTTTGATGTGTTGACAAGATAGTCCACTTTTATACCTCACCCTTTCTATAGGTGATGATTGCCACACTCACTTAGATGGTTGAACTTCTCAGAATTGTAAGTCGTCAAAGGCTCAACGCTGATTGCGGTGGTTGCACTAGTAGGCCAACGTGAAGGGTTGAATACCCTATTTCATGCATGTGCACTTATCGTAGTTAGTATGTTGAAAACTGTTTGTGTTGCCATCATCTACATTGTTTACACTGAGGCATTGACATCGGTTCAGCCACGGGTTCTGTTTTCTCCATCGTACTTGATCGTGAAACATTGTCCCGAGCATAGTTTTTGTGATACATTTTCCTAGAAATGCCATGCCCCTTGACACTGTGCTGGTAGGGCGGCAAACTACTTACAACTTTCTTCTCAAGCTTGACTATGGCCATGTTGAGATTTGCCGAAAAAACAAATGGATTTCTATCAGTGACGTTTATATCACTAGCCATTTATCAGAGTAGGTGTTTCACTGTGACGCCCACCGTCGATGTCACAAGACAAGATGGCGGCTAAGAAGGTCATCGCAGCCGGCAGATTTACCGTTGTTTTTTCAAATGTAACCCCCTTGTAGCGGGATTCGACCCTCCCACCTTACAGTAGCGAGGGGGTGGTTTGCAACTACCCCCTTGAAAACTCACAAGTTTGGGATAAAAACCCCCTTGTTTCGGACCCTGAATGAGGGGAAGATGTAAGAACGGAAATAGGCCTCTAGAGACTTGCAATATTAAAGTATCCTTGCATGGGTCGTTGATGACGATTGCCCCCAAGAGTGATTCATGGGGGAAAATCCCTCGAGCGAGCTATGGACGCCAGTCTACAAACTCCGACAAAGACTTCAGTGCAGGAGCTAGAGACACAGCCGTTATAATGGTTTTTAGAGCAAGAAGACCATCGCGGCGGAGTGTTTGATGGTTTCGGTGGCTACATGATATGCAAAACACAGCGAGCAGCTACAACAGTAGCAAAAGTAGGGGCATATGACGTCTATACGTATCCATTTCAAATACTATAAAGTGCGTCGGAAAGCTCTTCAGGAGCTCCTCTTCACCTGGCTCATTCATTTGGGCCTCCTCTTACCTCTGGGGGGCTATCTAACTCTTTGTGGGACGGGGTGGGGGGTGCCAATCCCCAAACCACCAAATTTTATCCTCCTTCCAAGACTCCTTCATTGCTGCTTCATAAAAAACTGAGGACATCACCCTTTCCCATGATTAGGGACTTTCACGGACTAAGAGTACCCTAAAAACAAGGAGGGTGACACCTTGAAGATTTTTGGTACCTTCTCCAATGCCGCTGGCTCAAGGGAGACGTCACCAAGAGACGTGAGAGGCATCAAGGAAGAGGAGAAACTGAAAAGAGTGAGTAAAGGAGATGCCAAGAATTGTTTGAATTCCTCTCCCACCTTTTTCTCCTTGTTCTATGAGCGGCACTCACATTTCTTGCCATTTCCTTGGAGTGTAGCCTTCTGTTTTTCTAGATTCTAGTCGCTACAAAGTGTTGTGATTCACCGATTAAGAAGACTGGTTTCAAAATGCATGTGCTTGTGCCGACCGTGGCGGCCTAAAGAAATTGTACTATTCTACCACGTGATTGTGCCGACCATGGCGGCCTAGGAAAAGAGATGGAATCATGAGATCAAGGAGAATTCGGGAGGCGACACCTCCCCAAAGCTGTGGGGTGATTCTCACAAATGTCTTCACGTGCTATTTGCACAGATAACGGAATGGAAAGTGCGGGACCGTCCAAGACCAACAAGGGCAAGTTGGTGACGGTCTCAACACATGCCCTTGGCGGACTCCAAGTCTCGGGAGCTACCACTAGGAGCATGGTTGCCAAACCAAAGATCACCATACCACCAAAGGCAACCCTTGTAAAGCTCGATGACACCGAGAAGCGTGTGGAAGCCAGGAAAGCGCTCAACAAGCACGTCAACGTGCACATGAGTGACTCCCATGTGACGGATGACGTGCGGGTGGAGGACCACCCGAGCGTGGACCCTGACAAATTTGCTGCTAAGTTCTAACAAAGGATACACGAGTACTTTGGCAGCGAGTCACAAATGTCGACAACGGTTTATCCTCAAACTGACACACAAATAGAGTGCATGAATCATACTCAGGAGCCGATGCTCCGCATATACATGGACCCTGCCATGAATGACTGGGATGAATTTGTAGCACCGGTAGATTTTGTGGTGAACAACTCGATGAACGTGTCCACATAGTTTACGCCGTTTGTGTTAAAACGTGGTCGGCATCCAGTAGTATCCTCTTAGTTGGTGAAGAATGGGAGTACAGAAGGACAGATTCCTTTTGTTTAATCCTTTTGCAATAATATTGACTCCTTTGTTATTGGAGGAAAAGGGTCATCGTCAAGCATCTCGGCAACAAAAAAGGCATATGTCGAAAAAATTTAGTGTGAGGTCTTGTTTGAAATCAGTGACAAAGTATTACTTAGCACTAAGAACCTTCGGCTGAAGTCGTCAGGGGCACGAAAACGTTTACCAAAGTAGATTGGGTCGTTTCCCATCATGTCATGCGTCACGTGACATGCCCATTGCTGCTCCCACCGAGTATGACGATACATGACGTGTTTCATGTGAGCCTATTGGCTCCATACACGACAGATATAGCTATTCACCCACCGCCAGCAGTCCTTGCTGCCGACGACTGATACGAGGTCTTTTGCCTACTCTAGCAGTGAGAGTGTACACACCGGTTGCGCATTGTTAGGGAACACCCTTTTCATTGGATCGGTTGTAAACCTGAACATAACTCATGGGAGCCCGAATCCCGGTTACCCACGGTGGTGGTCAACGAGTACTGGAGCAAGCTTGCACCTTGCACAGATCAACGTGTGGCAGGGAGCACCACCTGAACGCAAAAAAGGTAAACAACATTCCTGAAGGCCAGCATTCATGGACAACGACCATTGGAGGTTGGGGATGCCCAATATGGTTGTCGTGCGGACTCTCCAACCTAAAAGGGGGAGACCACTAGCCATGCTAACCGACAAGCTGTAGCCTAGGTCCAAGTACCATGCACGTCTTCATGCGTAGTTGGTGATTGAAGTTATCAACGTTGTTTCATAATGTTGATGACTCACAATCGGTCCTCTCACTTGCTGGTCATGAACCAGGACGGTTCATTTGAAGTGGGGAGGAACGTAGNCCACCTCACAGCAGTAACGGGGTGGTTCGCAACCACCCCTTGGTAATGCGAAGGCTGGCCGGTGGCCAGCCACATGCTTGCCGCCGGCCGGCTGGCAACCGGCCGGGTGGATGGCCAGCGGCCGGTCACATGACCGGCCGACCATCCACTGCCAAGCCACCAGCCGTCGATCAAACTGGTGGCTCAATTGGCGGCCAAGGGGCCACGAGGGCCTCAAGGGCGAGGCCCATAGCCTTGTGCCCTTGCCCTTGCTCGCCCTCCTTACCAGCGAGAGCGAGTGAGGACAAGGGATCCTCACAAGTGAGAGATGCACAAGAGAAAAAGAATATCGACGATGCGAAATCGTTGGATGTGCCTTGCACACAATGATTTTGTGTAATCACGTAAAAAAATTCTAGGTTTTGTTCAGTAAAGAATTTGAGATTTGACCACAAAAAACTGTTGCGATCTCACGAGTTCAGGGTAACACCCCCTAGTTTCTGACCTAGAACGAGGGGGCAAGGTAGAAACAGAAATGGGCCTCCTAAGATTTGAAGTAAGCCTCCATGCACGGGTCGTTGATGATGGTTGCCCCCAAGAGTGGAACAGAGGGGAAAACCACTCAAGCAAGCTTCAGACACCATTGTGTGAACTCCGACAATGACTATAGTACAAGAGCTAGAGACACAACCGTTACACACCTACTACGGTGTAGGATGTTGTGTATAATTGTTTGTGCGGAGCCCATACAAAACACAGAATCATACATATCAACACGGGCTTTGTGATGAGGTGCCTGTATTTTTTTGGCCTTCTCGAGGTCTTGCCCGGTTTTCGGGGGCACTCCGGGGTATCCTTCTGTTTTCCATATCTTCCGGACGGAATTTCGTCGGAGAGGTCTAGTTCAACCTTGACGGCTCGCAACAGCGAGGACGCAAAGATGCAAGGAGGAGGAGGAGGAGGAGGAGGAGGAGGAGTGAGTGTGCGAGCCAGCAAGCGAAGGGCTGCTTCGCTTGCACCTCGCATGGTTTTCTGAACACACCACGTGAGGGTGGCATCTCCCTCTCAGCACGTGTGCAACACACTATCCGCCGATGGGTCCCCTTTTCAACGACAGCGCTCGCGGTCAACGGCGGCAGCAGTTTCGTTGACAACAACCGTGGGATGGCCGCAGTTCCACAGTGGCGTGCGCATCAGGGGGACTGCACCCACTGTCCAGAGGTGTCAAGCCAACGCAGCGGCTCACCGAGAGACAAGATAGACCATCGATCTCGATGATCAACGGTCGAGGACTTCTTGCACTATCCATTGGGTGCAAGTAGGACACCGGATTCAGGTACAAGTAGCTCGTTTTAGCAGGCTAGGAGAGCAATAGGCTGGAGCCAGGACTAGCCTACTAAACAGTTTAAACACCTTGTACTCTGTTCATTACAATTAACGTGTAAACCTGTCACAACCTGTCATTTTCCAATTATGGCTTCCAGACTTCTCCAAGTCTATCTTTCCGCTACGATTGTGCTATCTACACACAAAAGCTTAATCCTCATTGAGCACAAATCTCACATCTGGTATCAGAGCTAGAGCCACACGTTGGGCGGAAGCACTGTTAGAGCTCGCCAAAATTCAAGAAGCAGAGGCACGGACTACACCAGACAACATCGAGGCTGATCGAGAGGGAGATTGCTGGACCACACATAGAAGCCAATGCATGAGCCAACCTCTGGAGATTTTTCTATGTATCCAAAGCGGCCAAACAGCCTTCCGCGCGCACGCGGGAGACGAGAAGGTGACTCCCACACACTTCGAAGGCGTCAGATATTCATCCCAGATTGCCGGATTAGTGCCGATTTTTTTTCATTGATGCCGAAACACTGCCAGTTTTTTTGCAAAGAATATCCTATGGCCAAAAGCCATCAAAGACCATGGAGCAGGCCCTGCAACAGACCATAGAGCAACTGGGAGCCCTCAAGCTGGAGAATGAGCGGCTCAATTGGTAGCTGGCTTACTTGCAGGAACGGATTGATGTTGGATAAGTTCGGGCGGCCCGGTTAAGGATTTCGCCAAGACCAAAGCCAAAGGCCCCGGAACCATTCAATCCCTCAGTCAAGGGAGTGAGAGTCCGGACCTAGTTGTTTGCGATGAACAACTACTTTGGGGCTCTGGGTGACCCTCCAACGGACGATGCTGTACGTGTGTCATTCTTAGTGACACTGCTACGTGAAGCAGCATTGGAGTGGTGGAGGCTGCTGAATGTGCTTGCCACTCGAGGTGGAGGTCGGAACGCAGCAGTACAACATGCCATGTTGTGGCAGCCAGGCACGAGACAAGCTAAAGTGTGTGTGCCAACGACATGGGAGCAGTTTGAGAAAGTCATCAGGGTTCGGTTCAATCTCCTGAATGCTTCCATAGTCGCACGTAACAAGCTGAAGCAGCTGAAATAGATCGGCTCAGTCCAAGAGTACACGCGTCGATTCTTGGCATTGTGCTCGGAGATTGACAACATGAGTGAGTCGCAGATGGTGGACAAACACCATGACGGTTTGAAGTAAGATATCCAGCGCACACTGGTGCTGAGAGGAATCAGAGAGTTCCAGGTGATGGTGGCCACTGTTGAGCAAGAAAGCTTCCAGCGTCGAGCATAACACCAACAAACTGACCCCATGGAGATCAACGCAGTGCAAGGAGGCCAGCAGTAGAGCAAGCCACGTGGTGGAAATTGTTGGATCTATGGAAAGCCTGGACACCACAAGAAGGACTGCAAGAAGAAGCAGCACAGAAATGGCAACCAGTAGTGAGTGGCGGACGACCAAATGTTGGACAAGCTTCATCCGCATAAGTGAACACCAGTCCCAAAAATCCTTTGACAACTAGAGAGTTGCCAATTGTATTGCTGTGGAGCGAAGGGAGTAGGAGCGTTCCAGGAATACTCCTGAAAACCAAAACTTCATCGGCTGGTTCTACAGACGGCGAGGGGCGCCACACTCGTCGACAGATTGAAGCATTGCTAGATTGCGCCACATCGCACTCATTTTTCAGCGACAAGCTTGCAGAAAGGCTGGGGCTTGCACAGCTACCTGGGAAGCTGATGAAGACCAAGTTGATACAAGGAGAGCTAGAGTGTAGAATGCCTTTGAAGCCTTTGAGGGTACGTCTGGGCAAGCTGTCATGAGAGGCAAACCTTCGCACGTGCCTGCTGGATGCCTACACCGTAATTTTGGGACGTGAATGGGTGCGCCGGTGGAATCCTGCTTTGGATTGGGTAAGCAGCCAAGTGAAAGTGAAGAAATGTGGAGAGCAGATCATTTTGCCGTTGTGGACAAAGGAGAAGGACTCAAAGGTAGGCAAGGTGCTGCAGTTGAGTTACATGCAGCTAAAGGACTGACAATGCAAGGGGGATCAAGTGTACCTTATGTGGGTGCGGCAAAAGGAAGCTATTGAAGAGGTGGAAGTGTTGGCAGGAGAAGCCAAGCAACAAGAAGGAAAGCAACAACAAGCACCAACAGCGGAGATATTGGAAGGCATTAAGAAGGTGTTGGATAGCTATGGCAACGTTTTTCCTACTCAGCTGCCAAAGGGTTTACCACGGAAACGAGACATTGACCACAAAATTGAGCTGGTTCTTGGAGCAACTCCAACGGTGCGTGTTGCTTGTCACATGAACGATTGTGAGCTAGGTGAGCTGGAGAAGCAGTTCGAGGAGCTGACAGAACATGGGTTCACCATACTGTTGATGTCACCCTATGTTGCACCGGTCCTCTTTGTGAAGAATAAGACAGGGGAGCTACGGATGTGTGTGGACTATCACACACTGAACAACATAACGATCAAGAACCGGTACCCGCTGCCAAGGGTTGAGGAGGTGCTTGACTAGCTGAGGGGAGCACATTATTTCAGCAAGATTGACTTGCGCTCGGGGTACCATCAGATCCAGATTGCGGAGCAATATGTGCACAAGATTCTGACGGACTGCCAGAGGGAACGTCGGCGTAAACTTGTGGTGTAATGGAAGGGGTACCTGGCAGAGCACAACTCTCGGGAGCCAGCGGCCAGCTCATGTCGACGGTACGAATGCTGTTCTCCAGAAGCATTTCAGGCGCACAGAGACGTCGCGCCTCCGACGGCAGGGGGGGATGTAATTAGGTGCCCCTATTTTCCGGCCTACTCGGGGTCTCACCTGGGTTTCGGGGGCACTCGGGGTGTTTTTCCGTTTTCCCGATATTCCGGACGGAATTTCATTGGAGAGGTCTGGTTCGACCAATACGGCTCGCAGCAGCGAGGATGCAAAGATGCGAGGAGGAGGAGGAGGAGGAGCGAGCGTGTGAGTCAACGAGCAAAGGGTTGCTTCGCTTGTACCTCGCGTGGCATTCCGGACATGCCACGCGAGGGTTGCTTCTCCCTCTCAACAGCACGCTATCCGCCAAGGGAGCTCCTTTTCGGTGGACGGCCCACGAGAGCGCATGCGGTCAACGGCGACAGTAGTTCCATTGACAGCGACCATGGGACGGTCGCAGTTCCATAGTGGCATGCGTATCAGGACGAACGCACCCACCGTCGGAAGGAATTGAGCTAATGCGGCGGCTCGCCGAGAGGCAAGACAGACTGTTTATCTCATCGATCGACGGCCGGGGACTTCTTGCACCATCCATTGGGTACAAGTAAGGAACCAGGGACAAGTGCAAGTTGGGCAGAGGGTTCAAGTGCAAGAAACTTGTTGTAGCAAGCTAGGAGAGCAGAAGGTTGGGGCCAGGACTAGCCTATCGAATCGTATAAATACCTTGTACTCTGTTCATTGTAATTACCCTATAAACGTGTCACAACCTGTCATTTCCCAGTTTTGGCTTCCAGACCTCTGCATGTCTATATTTTCACTGCGACTGTGCTCTCCACACACTAAAGCTTAATCCTCGGAGAGNTTGCAAAATTCTAGGGTTGCAATTCAAACTGCACTAAAACATTACCTCATAATACTCTCAACATTTCGGGCTTTATGATTGCGGAAACACTCCTCGTCTCTCATGTCAGCATGGCCTTGCAGGTTCCCTTCCGACACATGGGGAATCTTGGTCTCCCCATGCAAAATGCACACATACCCTCCCCTAAGCTGTCACAAATCATTCGACAAAGAGGTTTGTGACTAATGTGAGAAAATACTCATGTCAACACTGAGACATAGCATGCATGTGATACAACATGGGAGGCGTTACAATCGATGAAATGGTCATCATTAACTTTAAACTCGGCTATGGGGCATATTGGTGTTAAAAGGGACAAGGTCCCAAAGACGAGATAGATTTGTCTCAATTTTTTATTGAATAATGAAATGGTGACGTGATTTATTTGAGGGTCTTTTATTTTTTCTTGGTGTGTGGAAGTGTTCTGCATACCCAGAATGCAGGCGGGTTGAAACTTGCATTACCAAAAGAGCTCCCACTTGGATGAAGTGGTAGAGGGGAATGAAAGACCTAGATGTCATGTGGATCACAATATGGAATACTTAGGAACAAAGAATGCCTTGATCCTTTGTTTCGCCCCTCACTGCTCCCTCGGAACCCCTGACCTCCTCGCAGGACCGCTCAACCTACAAACATTAAATGT
Source organism: Penium margaritaceum (assembly GCA_023375785.1). Taxonomy (NCBI): domain Eukaryota; kingdom Viridiplantae; phylum Streptophyta; class Zygnematophyceae; order Desmidiales; family Peniaceae; genus Penium; species Penium margaritaceum. Next base: position 19,409 of record SZWC01022629.1, read on the forward strand.
TGCATAGTACACCCTTCAGCCTNATTCCATGGACACTGTTCTGCGATTGAAACCATGAGGTCACGTCAAGATTGACGCAAGCGCGTGAAGAAAATAGAAGAAATCAAATCCAAACGACCATCTCGATGGAAAATACGGTCACGAAGTTTCCACCGTTATTTCTAACAAAATACATAAATAATTACAAGTAATAAACAAATCATAACTTTACGAAGAAACATCAACTTAGCTTTGAAAGGCATGGCGATCCATGACGACTCGGGCGAGGAAAAGACCACTCCGACGAGGAGGACGGTCATTCAGTTTTACAACGCAAACTTTTCCGAGCTCGCCAAAGCCTTTCCACACTAAGTTTGAACTCTCGCATTACATTGGCATCAGAGCTGGGTCGACACGCTGACATCGCCGTCGTATCCACTCCGTCGTGAGAATCCTCACACACCACGTGGAGTGGTGACTTAGTCGACGAGCAGCAGGTGACCTTGTCGTGGTGCTGGTGGAACGCCGCCCAGAGGTGCCAAAACTCCACCACCTCCATGCTCGCACACCCCACCTCCACCAACCCAACTTACTTCCGCACAGTACTACTCTCACAAAGGGCTACTTGACCAGCAAGCTGCCACATCAACCTCTTGCTACAGCAACAGGGGAGGCACAAGGGGCCAAGAGCCTTCAGCATTTTTCTTGGCGGGCGCCCAGTCCAAGAAGAACAAGGGACTCGTCAGTCCCGGTTTCTCCAAGCAGAAAGGAGTAGGGAGAGCCATAACTTGGCCTCCGGTCCTCCGTTTTCTGGGCCGTTTTTTTGTTGGATCCGTAAAATCGGCCACTACCAGTTCAAGTCATTTTATTCCACCATTGTACTGTTATTCTGTGGCTATTTTGCAAAAAGTGATTTCTACCTTGTAATTTCCACTCTAGTTTGCAATTCTGTCTCCAACCTGCCAGTCTATGACTTGAATCAGACAGCTGGTGCTGTTAAACATTGCCTGTCCTCCCTCTTTTCCCAAAAAAAAAAAAAAGGTGAAGGAGGTTTGGCTTGGAGCCACCTTGGTCCACCACGGGTTTAAAACGAGGCACACATAGTCCAATAGTGTGTCCTCCACCCAGTTATCAAAAAAAAAGGAGAAAAAAAGGGGGAAGAAGGGAGAGGGGGGTTGGAGGAGGAGGTTGGAGAGTGAAAGAGCCAAAGCAAGGCCTTGCCACAAGGATGGCCCGCCTTGGGACCGGACTCTCTGCGGTCTTGGGGCGTGCTCCAAGCACCAGCCCCCACCGCTCCAATGAACGCACGCCCTTGGGATCCAAGGAGCGTCGCGGGACATTAGCGTCCACCTCGCGAAGTTGCGCTGAGAGGCAATGGCTAGAGGGGGAGGTGCCCGCCCGGTGTCGCCAAGGGGTGGAACGCCAACATCTCCAAAGCATGGACAGCAGCGCGAGACCCCCGTCGCGGCCGCTCGGCAAGGCGATGGAAAAAGTCGGTCGCTCGCCGTCGAGCTCGGTTTCGGCAACGAGGTCATGCCCGCCCTGATCACTCGTACAAACAATGAGGAGTTAAAGGCCACCAAGGGGAACATCGCTCATGTTGATAACCTTGACAGGGTTGTCGAAGGAGACGAGCATGGAGATGAATCACCCGATGAGCCAGCGGATCGCGTGGTCATTGAAGCGGATCGCGAAGCTAACAACGAACCGGACACACATGACACAGCCAACAAAGGCAGTGAGGCGGGCAATTCTATGCCGAAGGCACCTGAAGCAGGCGCCAACCAGGTAGAACGTGCATCCGACCGCGTGGACGACGAGGGTCATGCTCTCGTTTTGGCGGGAGGAGAGTGAGCCCGACCTGCAAGCCGGCCGAGTTTGGCGGCAGTGCAGCGTGCGCTTGACAGCGTCGCGCGTCGCCTGAACGTCAACAAACAGCTCGATCACCTCCGCGCCCGCCTCCCTCTTGAGGATTTCATGCTGGCCGTGACCGTCATGGGTGTGCTTGCATACGACGGTGACATGGTGCGCATCACGCTACGCGAACGATCATTCATGATGTAGCGGATGAATGAGAAGCTATACGAGGGGAACGGGAAGTTGATGTACGAGGTCGCGGCCGCCGACCACCGTGCAAAAGTGGCGGAGCAGACACTTGAGGAACTTCGCGCCAAAGAAGTCGAAAACCAACGTGTTGTGCTCAACGCAGCAGTTGGTGCAGCGCATAACATTGCCGAGATGGAGTTGGGACATATTTTGGAACGCCGCGAGCGTGAAAGTGCGGAAAGTGAACGTGCGAACATTCGCGATGCGCGTCGAGCTCCAGTTGTCGATCATGCTCCTCGCCTGGAAGCGAACGTGCCTGAATCACAGGCTCGCGTAGCTCCAACTCAGGCCTAGAAGGATGGCGGGACTGGCAGCCGTGTGGTTCTTGAGCCGGCCGACCGCTACGATGGCACGTGCGACATCAACACGTTCTTGATGATTCTTCAGAGGCACCTCCACGTTGCTCGGATCAAGGAAGAGGAGTGGGGTGCACAGGGTATGCTTTCTTTCAAGCCAAAGCCGTTTGAGAAGCTGACGGAGCTCTACAAGCAGAAGCAACAACACTCGAACCCCCACCTGGGAGGAATATTGCGAACTGATGTGTGAGCTACACTTCAAGCCTGCTGACTCGTAGAAGGCAAAGAAGGAGCTCAAAGCCTCGTGTAGGAAAGCATGTCGGTGGAGCGGTATGCCGAGGTTTTTCTCAAGACTGCAAAGAAGGTCCACGATCGCCACCCGACAGAGCAGGCCAAGATTGACCTCTTTCACAGGGGTTTGGCCAGCCCTTAGCTGCGATTCTTCTGTCTACACGACAATGGCAACAAGTGGAAGTCCATGCATGCACTCACAACACGCATGTGTGCGGTGTAAAAGAAAAACTCCAGCCTGTGGGATCGGGACGCGGGTGAAAGCAGGCCGGCACGTGATGTGCCGTCAACGCCAACGGGCTGTGCACCAAAGTGGGTAGCGGAGGCAACCTCTGAGCCCTCCAAGAAGTTCCGCCGACATGGTGGAGAGAACAACTCCTGCTCTTCTATCATGTGCAAATGCTGCCACCAGGCTGGGCACATTGGGTGCGACTGCCCCTGGCGTGACCAGCAGAAGAAGCAGAGACAATAGCAGGGCCAACAGCACGATCATGGCGCACGCCAAGGCGGAGGGCCAAACCGCTTCCATGGTGGTGGCCAGAACCGCTTCCATGGGGGCAGTCAGCACCAGGGTAGGCAGCGTGATGGCAACAGAAATACCCTTGCCGGCCAGGGACGCCCTCACGGGGGCCAGCGCCAAGGCCAGGCATTTGCAGCCATCCAACGTCAGGGGGCACATGGTGGTTAGCGTGGACACGGACATCCTCGTGACGATGACCAGGACTTCAAGGGAGGTGCTGGGGGACGCGTCCATCGTCCCCAGCATGGTCGTGAGCAGGATTTTTACGATCCCCAGTAGCTACCGGTAGGCTGCTATATGGGGTTGCGGTGAATAATGGAAATGATGAGGATAGGATGTTCATGTTTTGTGATGATGATATCAAAAACTTTGAATTCTCATCGACACACCATTTCTCAACCGTTTATGTGCCTTTCGTGAATCCTGAGTTCCTCTACCATGATCGCTCATGCCCACTCTTAGATATGACCAAAGAAAACCTTGAAAATCGCACAAGCCTGGTCATAGCCACTAAAAAAAATTGGCCATATGTGATAGAATCTGCACACATAACTCATGAGACGAACTCTCTGATGTCAACAACAGTGGCCGTGCCTGTGGGTCCAAAAACGAACAAGTCTGCATTTAAAGGATGGAAATTGCTGGCTTCGTTCACCAAAGGACATTGCATGTGGGAACAGTTCAATGACATGGTTGAACTACGAAGAAGCACTCATGCTTATCGGATCTACCACCTCGAGGGCAAGCCTCCAGTGAGCCTTTTCACATGGAAGTCCAAAGCATCGATGACCATGCAATTCGATGGCAAACTGGCAAGCGCCCGTGCACGCATCTTGGTGGATACTGGGGCGGATGACTCGTTTGTGAGCGCTGCGTTTGTATGCACATGGCAGTTAAAGTACATGCCTCGCACTGGCATGGTGGTCGTCGGTGATGACAGAGGGCTGCCATTCCTTGGTGTTAGTGTGGCACTGCTCACACTGCCCGGCTTCACCACCAGTGTCCGCCTGACCGTGCTTGATCTCATGGATCCGTTTGACGTTGTTCTTGGAGACCCGTGGCTTGTGCACCGCAAGGCACTCATGTGCTTCTTCTCGAAGACATTGCAGATAAGCAGTGGAAGGAGAATGGTCACCCTGTCTCCAATTCCACAAATTCAATGACCTGAAACGAAGGCTCAATCAAGCCTCTCGGCGCTCCAAGTGAAACGACAACTTCGACAAGGGTGCCGTTGTTTTCTTACAACCCTGAAGAAAATGGACGACGAGGTAGAGGGTGAAGTACCCCAAGGGGTCGCAAACATACTCTCCGAATTCTTGAATGTTTTTGAGGCACCGCCGGATGGGCTACCACCTCGATGGACGGTCGGAAATATCATTCCGTTGGAGCCCGGGGCTGTGCTTCCCTTTCAGACCGTGTACCGCTTGAGCCTAGCAGATCGGCAAGAAGCACAAGCCCAAATCAAGGAGTACCTCTAGAAGGGTTGGAATGAGCCAAGCTCTTCCCCCTTCGGAGCGCCGATCTTATTTGTGAACAAGAAAGATGGAGGCCTCAGGATGTGCGTGGACTATCGGGCATTGAACAAACTCGCTTTCAAAAACCGGTACCCGCTCTCGCGCATTGAGCACCTATTTGACCAGCTTCACGGAGAGAAAGTCTTCACGTCTCTGGATCTATCACATGGCTACCATCAAATCCAGATCACGGAGGAGGATGTCCCCAAAACGGCATTCAGAACTCATCTCAGACACTATCAGTTTCGGGTCCTCTGCTTTGGACTAACAAATGCACCCGCAACATTCCAAGCAGTGATGAACAACATCTTCCGGGAACACCTCGGCAAGTCGGTCCTGGTGCATCTTGATGACATCCTCATCTTCTCCAAGAACCACGAAGAACACGAGCGACACCTCAGAATGGTGCTTGAGATTCTTCGCAAGAACCGTTTTTTCGCCAAAAGAAGTAAGTGCAAGTTTGCGCAGCCAGAGCTCGAGTACCTTGGCCACGTCATTAGTGGAGAGGGGATCAGGGTGGACCCTCACAAGGTGCAGGTCGTGAAAGAATGACCTCGGTCAGCTCCGCTCTTTCCTTGGACTCGCAAATTACTTCCGGCGCTTTATGAGAGGCTTTTCCACGTTGGTGAGCCCTCTCACCAACCTGACCCGGAAGGCCAACACATGGGGTTGGTCAGAAAAATGCACTAAGGCTTTTGAGGCTGTGAAGACGATGCTGATCTCGGCACCGGTACTTGCACTCCCGAATCCAAAGAAGCCGTGGGAGGTACGTTGTGATGCATCGATTACAGGGTTGGGAGCTGTGCTCATGCAAGACGGCCACCGTATTCCCTACGAGAGCCGCAAGCTCTTAGATGCAGAGACCAGGTATACCACTGGCGATCAGGAGCTGTTGGCAGTCGTGCATGCTTTCAAAGTATGGCGCCGTTATCTCGAAGGTGCCGAGGGACAAATCACGGTGGTCATAGAGCACAACCCTCTCACGTACTTTCAGACGCAACCGAACCTTTCAAGACGACAGGCGCGGTGGAGTGAATACTTAAGTCGCTTCACATTCACATGGCAGTGCAAACCAGGGCGAGTTGACGTGGCAGACCCATTGAGTCAAAACCCAACACATGTGAGCCTCATGCTGAGCGAGAATGAGATCACAAATCGGCACTTTACCGCTGTTGCGGCAGGCGACAACATTGCACACAGACCCACTCCGCCCACCCCCAAGACCACTGGTCAGTGTTAACCCTTTCAAGAATTGCATTCGAATGGACTAAACTTTGGACCCCTGGTTCATCGAGCCAAAGAACATTGAACGCCATGGCCTTGTGGAGGCTGCCGGGTTATACTGACATGGCGAGCAAGTGGTGGTCCCGGATGTCAATAACTTGCGACAACAGATCATGTTCGAGTTTCACAATCCTCCCTCCTCAGGTCACATTGGAACGAAGAAGACAGGACATGTACTAGCTCAGCACTATTGATGGCCAGGGTGGAGCAGTGACGTCCGGAAGTATTGCATGGTGTGTGACCTGTGCCTTCCCAACAAGACTTTGAACAAGGCACCTGCGGGGCTCCTCCAGCCTCTACAACTCCCTGACATCCCATGGGAGTCAGTGTCCATGGATTTTATCATGAGACTCCCAAAGACCAAGAAAGGCCACGATGCCATCTTAGTCGTTGTGGATAGGGCAACAGGATTGGCCCATTTCATGCCCAGAAAAACTCGCGTCACAACGGAAGAG